>CM076571.1:780505843-780686438 GCA_034641835.2 Pinus albicaulis
TTCAGTGTCAGCTGTTGCCGAAGGGAGAGTGCAGCAGTTCAGTTTGTGGCCAGCGTCGTTCAGCAGTTTATCTTGGTGGCCAGTTTTCTATCTCAGCTCTTTCTGGGTCAGATTTATATGTAAACCCCTGTTTATTATCTATAATAAAAGCTGAGATTTCTCTTCTGTTCTATATGGTATTGGATTGCAGTGTTTCCTATCTTTTTATTTTACATGGCAATCTTCTGTTGAGTGAATGTTTATTTTACGGCAAATTGTGGTATTCAGTATTTTTCTGCATTTTTAGTTAAAATATCCCATCCAGGATATTACAGAAGTAAGCTCGAGGGGATCCTCAGGCAAATTAGCTACTCTATGGTCTGACGAACACTTCCAACTGCTCAACACCTATGAGACGAGAATTGGACCTTCACAGAGCTAAAGCATCTCACAAGTAAATTGACCTTCACCTTATTCAATCTTTATGTCCCTGTACTTCATGCTGAAAAAAAAGAGTTTTGGAACTCTCTCTCTGCCTTCCTAGAGCTTCTGTTAAGTTTTGTAGATGTTCTATGCTAGTAGCAATTTCACTTTTATTTCAGCAATCAAACAAGTAGTTAAGCAAAATGCAGATAGAACATATAAGTAGATCTTACAGAAGACAAATCAGAAACAGGAAAAATGTGTGTATTTGTTTCGGCGGTCAACAGGATGCTTCAACCAGCAAAGTCTCCTTTTGGTCAGCCAGCCCAGCATGTGTCACAACAACCCTCCAATCAGTAGATGAGTCAACCCAAGTCAACTCTGCAAAAGTCAACGCTGTCCTGAAAAGTCAACGCAGGGGCAGCAAGCTAAAAGTCAACGCAGCAGCAAAACGGTCAACCTTTTGACCTCGATTTTTGTGCCAGGTAGTACGGCCTTCAAAAATCGAACCTTCCACCAATTTTCAGCTTGTTTGGACCATGCGTTGACCAAAGTCAACGCTAACAGTCAACTTTGACAACAAACCCCAGCGGTACAGAAATCGAATCACAGCTTCACCGTGCAGCATTTCGCTTGTCCTCTTCGTCCTTCACATGTGTGGATTAAATTCGTCCTTCTTGGTAGCTCAGGATTCTTTTTGATGAGAGAGGAAGATGTGCTCGTGATGATGATGAAATTATCCTCAACTTCTTCCGTATATATATCCATCATGAGTAAGTAGACACATCTCTATATATGCGAGCTCTACATTACAAAATCGTCGATTTTGCACATATAATTATTAAAAATAATAAATTTAAATAGCTCATCTCATCGATTAAGACATATTTTATATGGATTTTTACACCTCTCACAGAGGAATCCAACAAATATTAACCTCTTAATTCGGAAAGACCTTTAATATGGAGTTTGGACCTAGTTGTCCAACGAATTTTTAACACTCCCTCTCAACTAGGGAGAACTCATCTGTCCACGCACCCAACACGGCGTCATCCCGCCGAAACTTGCTTTGCTGGCTTCTTTATTTCAGAACAGAAGTGGGTCAGTCACAAAGACATCATCCCCCGACCGACATAGTCAGTCCAGAGGTCCCAGACCTCACAAATCTTGATCCCAGATCAAGTGGTTGGACCGTGCCATCCTAGATAGAGAGTACGGCAATCTCTGATGCGTCCATCAGTCTTTGCTAATAGTCTCTAACTTTTCCACACCTCGTTGGCCAAATGAGAGGTACTTCCCATGAGCCCTGAACTCAATGGGTAGGATGCATACGGGGCACAGAAAATGAGAGGTGAACCAACTCAAAATCACAACAGTGGGGTCCAAGCACACCACCAAGGTTGGCAAGCCTAGCCTTGTGGTTGCCCATAGCTCCAAGAAGCTCTCCCCAAAGCCCCCCAGAGCTCCCAGAGTTCATCGTCCAACAGGACCCACATCATAGGGTCTTTCCACGATTCCAAGATTCTCACGGAAGGTTAGGAATATGACCTTCCCCAAGGGCATTGTGAGAATATCCGCGACCTGCTCATCAGTTCCTATATGATCGAGCCTTACGGCGCCTCGCTGTACCATATCCCAGATAAAGTGGTACCAGCCATCAACATGCTTGGATCAATCGTGGAACCCGGGATTCTATGACAAATGAATCCCCCTTTGGTTATCACAAAGGACAACGGTGGCATCTAGCACATGCTCGAACAGCTCTCAAGGAGCTTTCATAAACTGCGATCGCTGCACGGTGCCACACACAGCTACAATGTCTTTGGCCCTGTGGCCAAGGTTATTACAGACCGCCGACTTAGATTCCCGCTCGAAGTATCTTTAGATTGAAGCAGCATCCGCATGTGCTCTTACGATCACCACCGGCCACACCCCCCAATCGGCATCAAAGATATCTGGACGAGTGCTTCGTGCCTCCCAGCAGTATCTCGCACCATGGTCCCCCACCAAAGTGTGGCCCCCCCTCAGAGATATCTCAAGAGTTTCTTGGCACCAACCCAGTGAATGTTATGATCAACCATGTGTTGACTCAAAGTGTTCACTGCACAGCATATGTTCGAACAAGTGTTCATTGAGGACATCAGGTAGGACGGGCCCAGCAACGTTGCTCCTCAACTTCTTAAAGTTGAGTTTCATCGGTGTCGACACGGACTTACAGTCCACCATTCCAAATCTTTTCAGAAGCTTCACAATATATTTTCCTTGAGAAAGGAAAATCTCTCCAGGTCTCTGCCAGACCTCCAGGCCTAGTAAATAGTGCATCAGTCCTAAGTCCTTCATCTCGAATTCAGCAGCAAGCTCCCTCTCACATTGATGAATGAGAGGGTCATCACCAGTCAGGAAGAGGTCATCCACATATAGTACTAGAATGAGAGGCTTCTCTTTCACAACCTTGAAGTATAGGTTCGGATCAGCATTGCTTCGAGTGAAGCCCAACTTCATCAAGTAACTATCCATCCTCTCGTACCAAGCTCTGGGTGCTTGCTTTAACCCATAGAGGGTTTTCTTCAACCTGCAGACATAAGTGTCTCGATCTTGAACTTCAAATCCCAGAGGTTGTTCTACATACACCTCTTCCTTTATTGCACCATGCAGAAAAGCGGTCTTGACATCCATCTGATGAAGACTCCATCCTTGTGTAGCAGCAAGAGCTATGATTGATCGGATGGTGGTATATCGTGCCACAGGTGCAAATATATCGTCATAGTCAATTCCTTCCTTTTGAGAGAAGCCACGGGCAACAAACCTTGCCTTAAACTTTTCAACACTCCCATCAGATCCATGTTTGATTTTGTAGAGCCATTCCGCAGTGACAACAGATTTGTCCTTCGGTCTCGGGACCACATCCCAGACATCATTCTTCATAATAGACTCACATTCTTCATGCATAGCATCCTTCCAGACTTGATGCTTGATGGCTTCCTCAAAAGATCCAGGTTTTGCGAGAGAAGTCATCAGTAAATGTCATATAGTAAGAACATCCCCCCAGGGATGTTACAGGCAACATACCAGAAAGATCAGAATGGACTAATTGCAATATCTCAGATGTCTTTGTGACACTTGAGGGAAAGAAGGTCCCCTTGTTATGTTATATTCTTCAGCACAGCCCTTACATACACCTTCCTTGCTTCGGGAAGGGCTTTCCAAATCTACGGTGCCATAGTTCGGTTTGTCGGATAGTATCACAAGTCATAGCTCCCAACGGACTCCCTCCAACTTGATAGAGTGTACCAACCCTAGAACCAATTGAGATAGCTTCCTTGAAGCTCTTCTTCCACATGAGCACCTTTCCATCAGAGAAAGTTACATTGAATCCTTTGTCTTCCATGGCAGATACGGACACAAGGTTCTTCTTCAATTTGGGTACATAGAGTACATCTTGTAGACGGAGGACTTGTCCTTGAGACAAGTGGAGGGTCACAGTCCCGGTCCCTTTCACAGGATAAGTGGCATTATCCCCAAGGATAATTTCTAGATTAGTATCCCTTTTAACCATGTCAGAAAGTGCTTCCTTGAATCTAGTGATGTGTCTTGAGGCACCACTATCAATTAGCCAGACATCCATAGTGTCGGGCGGAGATGCAGCTGAGAGAGCAGATACCAGAATATACTCATTTCTTTTATCAACAACATTAGACTCCTCATACCTGGAATTTCTGGACCTCTTAGAAGGTTGATTGTTTCCTCCAAAGTGAGCCTTCCTCTTTCCTTTGGATTTGTCATTTCTTTGATTCCCATTCCTTCGGTTGTTGTTGTTATCGTCACTATCGGGAGAATCCTCCTTGAAGGGGCATTCTCTAGCATAGTGTCCGGGCCTATGGCAGGTGAAACATTTACCCTTCTTCTCTTGAGTCTTTGTCCTTCTTTTGTCCTTAGAACCACCAGAGTTCTTCTTTCGGGACTGAGCACCATAGGCAGCATTTCTTTCATTATCAAATTCCTTCATCCTTGTTTCTTCTTGCATACATCTTGACAGAAGCTCATCAAAGTTAGGAATGGTATTATTGTTGAGGATAGTAGTTGTGAATACTTGCCATTCATATGGAAGTCCTCCAAGTGCGGTGAGAACCATCTCACGATCGGCTATTATCTCCCCAATAGCTAGCAGATGGTTCCTGGTTTCGGTCAACTTCAGAAAGAAAGTTTGAACAAACTCATCTCGGCCCTTCTTCATATTCTTCAACTTGTTCTTGAGGAATAGCACTTGGTTCACATTGTTTACTTGAAACATAAGTATCAATTTGTCATACATCTCCTTGGATGTGCCTAGTTCGGATATGTAGGCAACCAGACTCTTATTTATGGATTCCCTGATCAGCAGCTTTGCTTTGATTTCTCCCTTCTTATACTTGTTTCTAACAGCAGCAGAGGCATTGGATGGAGGTTCTTGAATCCTCCCTGTCACATGATCCAGGAGATCATGATCTTCTTAATTTGAGATCTAATATCATCTTCCAGGGATGGAAGTCATCACTTCCGGTCAGCTTGTCATTCTCCTTGAATTCAAGACTAGTGGAACCCATTTCCACGATGATGATTGCTATAGATTGAGTTTGTCTTCACCTCAGCTCCGATACCATGTTAAGTTTTGTAGATGTTCTATGCTAGTAGCAATTTCACTTTTCTTTCAGCAATCATACAAGTAATTAAGCAAAATGCAGATAGAACATATAAGTAGATCTTACAGAAGACAAATCAGAAACAGGAAAAATGTGTATGTTCGTTTCGGCGGTCAACAGGATGCTTCAACCAGCAAAGTCTCCTTTGGTCAGCCAGCCCAACATGTGTCACAACAACCCTTCAATCTGTAGATGAGTCAACCCAAGTCAACTCTGCAAAAGTCAACGCTGTCCTGAAAAGTCAACGCAGGGGCAGCAAGCTAAAAGTCAACGCAGCAGCAAAACGGTCAACCCTTTGACCTCGATTTTTGTGCCAGGTAGTACGGCCTTCAAAAATCGAACCTTCCACCGATTTTCAGCTTGTTTGGACCATGCGTTGACCAAAGTCAACGCTGGTCAAACTTACAGCGAAACCCTAGCAACAGAAAATCGAACTGCAGTTCAGCTGTACGGTTTGTCCTCTTCGTCCTTCACACGTGTGGATTAAACTCGTCCTTCTTGGTAGCTCGTACTCCTTGATGAGAGAGGAAGATGTGTGTTGTGATGATGAATGAAAATCTCTCCAACTTTTCCTGTATATATATCCATCATGAGGGTGTGTGACACATCTGTTGGGCATGCGAGCCTACATTACAAAACTGGCCGACCTTGCACATATAATTTATTAAAAATAATAAATTCAAAATATAAGTTCTGCTTATCGGATTAAGACATATTTTATATGGATTTT
Organism: Pinus albicaulis; assembly: GCA_034641835.2. NCBI lineage: Eukaryota > Viridiplantae > Streptophyta > Pinopsida > Pinales > Pinaceae > Pinus > Pinus albicaulis. The sequence continues at coordinate 780,511,655 of CM076571.1, forward strand.
ACACCTCTCAGAAAGAGGAATCCAACAAAAATATTAGCCTCTTAATCTGAGCATCTTAATATGGAGTTTGGACCTAGTTGTCCAAATTTAACAGCTTCACTCCCCCAGTAATATAATTCTAGCTGGAGATCTAAACATAGTTTTGAAACCAAGAGAAAAGAGGGGAGGTAACAACAATAGAGATCAAATGTTGTCGATGGTGGAAGAGCTAATGCAGCAGTGGGATCTCCTTGATTTTAACCTGGTGAGAGTCCTCTATACCTGGACCAACAACAGATCAGGGGATGACCACATTTCTGCCTGACTGGACAGATTCATAGTCGAAGGCACTATGCTGATGGAAAAAATGTTAATCTCAACTAAAATCCTCCCCAAACTCACCTCAGATCACAAGCCCATTCAACTACTTGTGGAAGCTGATGAAGACCTAGGCCCAATCCCCTTCTGGTTCAGCCCTCTCTGGATTGAAAGAGAAGGATTTTTCGACACCGTTTATATGTATGGTTGGACTAGACAAAGGTCATCAATTGTTCATACGGCAAATCAAACACGGATCATAAATGATTCAGTAGACAAAAGATAAAACGAGTGGACACTCTCTGGAGGGATCCTTGGGCCTTTGAGCTTAGGGTTACAAGTTGGTTCAATCCCTTGCATGTTTTTCCACGCAAACATACATTAATCAGAACATGTTTTAACTTTTATTGATGGATGTTATGTGCATTGTGGGAAAAAGAAAGATTTGAAGCATATTATTTGGGGTTGTGGCTTTGCCAAACCTATTTGGAAGGTCATCTACTATGATTCTTTGTTTTGTTCTCTTGCCCTCTACACTAGAGGGTAGCTTTTCTTGGTGATTATGCTTTTGTGTAGATTTTTATCAACCTTTTTGATCATTTCTTAGATTACCCACTCCCTCCAATGTTTGGAACTAAGTTGTGTGGTTTTCATTCAAATTCAGTGAATTTGGAAAAAAAATATTGCTGGTGCAAAATAATATGATAAAATCCCTCTTATGTTCAGCAAAGAGAATTAAGCAGATTTTGTTAGAACTTCCTAAAAAAATGTTAGAATTTAATATGTTGTTCAAAAAACATGTTGACGTGTGTGTGTGTGTGTTTATTTTCTAAGAGCTTAACAAAAAATAAATGAACCAAATTTTTCTCATCATGTAGAGACTTGAGAATTAGGGTTGTTGCTCATATCCCTTCCTTATTCTCTTGATTTGTACAGAATCGATGGGAATTAAGACTTGGAAACATCCTCCTCTCTTGCTTGTACTAGCAAGAGTCTCCTCTAATAATGTGCAATCCCAAACCCCTGCATCTACCCACAAGAAGACGTCGTATGTAACCAGGGTTTATTCTATTGTCACCAAGGCTTCTATAAATGCACTTGAACAGTAAACACAAGGTGAACCCACTCCTAATGGCCTTTCAAAGCCTATGCCAATTGGGCAAAGAAATACCAACACTTCTTTTAAAGAATTTACGCTTAAATTTGACATGAGAAACTTTGCTTCTAGTGTTGCACCATGGACCCCATCCTCACCCACTTCCACAACCGCCTATGTGGAAAATGCAACTTTAGTCCTTAATGTGGCTCTAGAGGTCGAATGGCTTATGCAAAAGATTGAACATTTCAAGGCCCATGACATGATCTGCAAATTTAATGCATTGTGGCCTTTGTTGGCATAGCTATAGGCCTGGAATGAATCGTCACGTAATCCCTTTCTCTTTAAATCTAAGGCCATTCATCCAGCTGCAAAAGGTTTCTTCATCCTTGATTGAGTCCAATGCCTACGAGCACTGGCTAAAAGTGGTTATGTGTGGCCCATGGTTTGTGGAAATTGCAAGCTTCTTCGTGAAGACATGAAGCCCCAATTTCAATCCAATCATTAAATCCTTAACAATGATTCAACTTTAAGTTCAATGGTCAAATCTGCATTTGGAATTATAAAAACACAAGTCCTTAAACTCCATTAGTGATGTTTTGGATGAATATTTCTATCTTAGTGACGCCATTGGAGCTAAACCTCCTACTAACTTTGCCCACTTGTGTATTATGGCAAAGGGTTGCCAAATCAAATAGTTTTGAGATACGGTGACCACCGCTACTCCCAGGTTCTGGACTATCAACACATCACATTCCGTGCAAGCTGAAGTTCAAACAAATGCATATGCATAACTACAACATGATTAACTCAGAAAACCTGCGAACACAATAATATCTCTGTTCTTTGACAGAGAATCATGGCAGTTTCAATTGAAAGAGTTGCCTTGTGGGAGTTTAACAGAGTTTAATTTTGCGTTTAGGACAGGGAAGCATGCAGGTTTCCCACCTCTATTAGAGTGCCCATTGCCGATTTGCCGTTAGCCAACACCCTAAAACCTCATGTACCAAAAACAAAAACAAAAAACTCTGTAACAACTTGAAGTGTCGATCAAACTGTATATTGACCATTATAAAAGTTTCAAAGAGTACTAACGGTGACCCAAAAGACAAGCATCTTGACAAAGAGGGTTGTATACGATAGTCAATCAAGTGCAATTGCGAAACAGAGATCAGGAGTTCGAATCCCATCTAGTGATTTGAGAGAGCATTCAAATTTGAAACTACATTACCGTACTTGCCCCGCTGAAAATTCCTGCAAAGCTCTTGTCATCGATTCATTGAAAAGTCAATTCGCCCACACCAGAAGAATTGGAAAGCCGAAGGCTGTTCAAAATCGATAGCATGGGCATACGAAGATTTAGAATGTATGTAACATGAATGTAACTTGAATATCTGGAGCTCTCTTTGCTTTGTGCTTGCAGCTATTTAAATGCTTCAGACCTATATATATTATACACAAGTTCTTTTTCAGTATTAGTGATTTTTTCAGTATCAGTGATGGTTTCTTTGCCTTTGTGGGCACTTTCTTTGGACGCAAAGTGTTTCAGTTGGATGAGGAAAGCCTGATTTGAATTTAGTTTTTGTAGAAGTTTTGGTTTTATAGATGGCCTTTTAACATTTGATGGGAAAAAGTGATTATTGGTTGGTTTTGTTGATTGTTTTTAATTGTAAATGTTTTTTAACATTTTGTTATAGGAGGGAAAATTTATTATTGCTTTTACTTGTTTTAAATTGTAAATGTTTTTTTACATTTTTATTATTGCTTTTACTTTTGTTTTAGATTGTAAATGTATTTTTACATTTTGTTATGGGTGGGAAAATTTATTATTGCTTTTACTTGTTTTAAATTGTAAATGTTTTTTAACATTTTGTTATGGAAGGGAAAATTTATTATTGCTTTCAACTTGTATTCTATATTTTAATGACGAAGATGTTATTATGCCAATGTTATTTGGTATTATTATAAAATAATAATAATAAATATTATTTTCAGTGTGAGAAAAATTTGGCTTATATAATGTGTCAGTGCATATGTCGTAGCATTTAAACATATTACCAAATCCACCACTAAAAGCAACACACATCATAAATAGAAAGGTATTCCGCCAGCCAAGTGCAATCATGTGTCATGACTAATATGCAGAAGCAGCACATCAGGCATTAGCATAAGTCAGAGAAATATGTACACCCATGTAAAACAACAAATACAAAAGAAACAGTGGATGAGAAACATATCAAAATTTGTTCCCATCCCCGACCCCCTGTGTGTCACATAGGTCGGCAAAAACTCTCGGACCAGTTACACAACACAAAAACAGAAAATACAATAAAAGGAGTGTAAATAGGTATAAGTCAAGATAGTGCCAAAGTCGTAGTTCCAAAAACCATAAGGTTTTCTACCTGGAGAAAGTAGTATGTGATAGACATATGTTTACAATATCGTAGAAAGAATAGTAAGCTAACAGGCGCGGATCTTCACAATTACTATAAGTGTTTTATATTAACTTCCCATGGGTGATACTTACGAGCGCTCAACTTGGGGCAGGTCGAAGATAAATCTTTGCAAACTTTTACTAACCCCAATGTTGCGGGCACCTCGACGCCGCCCCTTTCTGCAGGATCTGATAAAGGCTGAGCGTTAGCGAATGTTCTTTTCCCTATCTTCACATATTTGCATTAACACTGAGTGTCGTCATTCCTCCATCCTTCGCCAATTTGCGCTGGAGCTGACCACATACATTTATGGCACATCTCAATGAATACCTGGCGTCGTTGGACGTGGACATCACTGGACAGGAGGCTATGCTAGAGGCCTTTCAATCGGCGGTGGATGCTAGAAAGGATGGGACAGTTGGAACACATGTGAGACGTCGAGGGTCAAGTACCCTGGGATCTCCTTCGCGATACAACCCTCGCACAAAACATGGCTGTCAAGACCAGATACCAGTTGCACATCACACAGGCACTCGAGATAAACCTCATCATCCTTCCACTGTGACAAAATTGTTGAGCTTTGGCTATGATGTCATGAGGGATAGGGTGGCAAGCCTTCGTAAGAGGGCGTTGATCAGGCGATGGCACTTCAATCGGGAGCGCGACAGGGATATACAGAATTGGGTAAACACTGAGTGGTGTCGCATTCTGGGATATCCGCCTAAGGTGTGCCGATTACTGAACGACTGGTATAGTTTTCACTTCCTGACTATGGAGGACGCTGCATGGATTCTGAAAATACCATGGGTACGTGGTAGATGGTTCCTATCATTACATACCTGGTATATCGTTTTTAATTCAATGTCAGAGGTTCCACGCAATCATCTAGTATGGGTTAAACTCCTGGGATTGCCGCTGGAATTATGGACTCTTAAGGTCCTTTCTGCCATTAGGGATTCCATTGGCAGATTTGTATACATGGATCCTAGGGGAATTGGAATGTCTGATAAATGGGTTGCATAGATTCTAGTTGAGCTGGGGTTTGTTAGTGGCCTTCCTGCTCAGATTGATTTGTCGCGAGACTGTGCAATTCACCAACAGCGGGTTGACTATTGGAGCATCCTCTTCCAGTGCCTATTGTATCATGACATAGGCCACTTGGTTCGAAATTACCGGAGGCATCAATCTAGGAGGCGATCGTACAAGACCAGTGATGTTTCGACAACAAAGACTGCTACTCAGACTGCATCACCACCTACGACGGGGGAAAAATCAGGGATGGAACATTATCACACAACCCCACCTCCTACTCATTTCCTTTATATGTCTCTAGATTCTACATTATCCCCCTTGTCACTAGCCCCAGATAACCCGAAGGTTTCGACCATTCCCATTCCCCCTATCTGTCAATTAGTGTACATTGGGAACCTCGCGCATCTGACTGGACACCCTCATCCATCAGCTGACATTCGTGCACCACACACCTCGCATGAATCAAATGCTCCTTTAATCCCGTCCCATACTGTTTTCCCTCTTCCAGATGACCCAACTGGGGACATTAGATCATTCTCGTCCTTAGAACTCCCCCTCTAGTCACCTCTGGGCGATCACAGCTTGGGGTACAGTCCCCATCGGATCTTTCCCTTGCCACTTCGCCCCACAACTCGTTTGACAGTGACATTGAGTTTCTATTACAGAACCCCTCACTGGATTTATCTGAGATTTCAACCAAACAATGTGATGAGAGCACGCCTCCTTTCCGGATTAGCCCTACCTCATGATTGAATGTCACAACGTGACGCAAGGGGGGTCGTCGAGGGGGGGAAATAAACCTATTCAAGACATTACATCATCGGGGAACCCTGGAATGTACGAGGTTCCAATTTCTACCGCATTCAACCGGGTACCTAAAGCATTGTCCCCCGAGAAAGGTGGCTCGTGATGAATTGCATTTCATTCAATATCTTTGGCCTAGTAGACCACAATAAATATCTCTCTATTAGGATTTTTCTTAAATTGTGCAATACATTTATGTTCTTGTGCCAAGAGACCATGACTTCTTTTGATAAGGTGTATACCTATTTTCGGAATATGTATCCAAGGTGGGACATGGTGGGGGTGGATTCTCAGGGTCTATCCAGGGGCGTGGTGGCTATGTGGAATCCTATGCTGGCTAGTTTCCGTGCATATTATTACTTTGGTGGAATACTACTATCTGGCCACATCCGGGGTTACAAGGAGCATATACTTTTTATAAATTTATATGCACTTTACTCAGATCAAAATGTTTTCTGGAAGAGAATGGAAGACAATGATATACTCAAAATAGCTATCTTGTTACTGCAGGGGATTTTAATGCCACCCTTTCCTAAAAGGAACATTGGGGGAAGCGATGCAGGATGGAACCTATATCTACATATCTTACAAACCTTTTCATGGAGAATAATTTGCGGGATATACAACCCCACAAGTTGTGCCCGGCGTGGTACAACGGAAGGACCAGTGATGCATACATTGGCAAGAGGCTTGATAGATTTATTTTACATGAGCAATTATTGGAAAGCCTGGGGAAGGTACACTCGAAGGTGCCAAATATTGCAATATTAGACCATCACCCCATTATTCTTAGCTGGTGTGAGGTCAAGTTTCCGCGTGGTTTTCCTTTCAAATTCAACTTGATTTGGCTTGAAGATCCAAAATTTTCAGAAACTAGTCACTGAACACTGGGAGGCCACAGAGGACCGAAGATTGTATACTCCCATGACTTGGATGGGACTGGTACTTAAAGGGCTGAAGGTTAAGGTAAAGATTTGGGAGAGGTAAAAGAATAAATGCCTCATTACTGAACTTACTTCTATAAATACTGAAATCAGAGATATGCAGTCGGTGCGCATCGTCATTGAAAATTTATCGCGTCTGGTTGCGTTTGTACTTCTATGTCAGTGAGTTTTTCAAACTGTCGCTTTTGCGCACTTTCAGTTTCACATTTGTCACTTTCATGTTTTTGACTGTCACTTTTGCTTACTTTCACTTTAATTAGTTTCGTTTTCATGCTATATTCGCTCTGGCATGTGTTTCTTTCATCGTCGTTCGCATATCACAAGTGTCGTTCGCACTTTTCTCTTTATATAGAAAATGTCGTCTTTTGGCATGGGAAGTGTCGATTATCGTGTAAAGTGGAGTTTTGGCTTGTTTCAAAGGGTAACTTTGGTGTTGATGAATTCCCCTAGTCATGCAGACATGCTTTACACTCATTCCCAAATTTTTATGCACTATTGCAAAAGCATCATCACTGTCGTCACAAAGTGTATCTTTAGTGTCGTGCTTGGGGAAAGTCATTGCAATGCCATCATATTGAGGGAAGAATGTTGTTCATGTATTCTAAGTGATCAATGTTGTGTCTTCAATTGTTCTATGTGTGTGATCATGCCCAAGTTTTTCCTTGTTCACTTTGGTCTCACTAATTCCACACTTAGTCTCATCCAAAAAATTTCACTCCTGATCAACTTGACCTCACTCAACCTTCCTAAACTGCGCATTGCATAGTCTCAGCCCTCAAGCCTTGACCTTACCTCTTGAAATTGTGCAATGTGTAGTCACAGTGCCCAAATTTGACCCTTGAGCTCCAGAACTGTGTAATTTCTGCCTCCCAATCAACCTTAAATGCACATTGCACAGTGCCAAGCCTCAAGCTTCCAGCCTGACACCTTGAGCTACGCAATTGCGTAATCCATTCGATTTTCCTCCCTCCAGAATTGCGCATTGGGAAACTTCAAGCCTCAATCCTGAGCCCTTGAACCCCTCAACTATGCAATCTCCCATCTTTTTCTCCTTCCATAATTGCACATTGGGCAACTTCAGGCCTCAAGCCTCAACCTTGAGCTCTTGAGCTCCTCATCTGCACAATCACTTAGCTAGGCCTCTCAAAACTATGCATTGGGCAACCTCAAGCCTCAAGCCTCAAGCTTGACCTCTTGAATCCCTCAACTGCGGAGTTCCTTGAGTCCTTCCTTCGAGAACTTCGCATTGGGCAACCTAAAGCCTCAAGCCCCGATCTTGAGCTCTTAAGCCCCTCAACTATACAATCCTTTGACACTGGCCATCTTGAAATGCACATTGCATAATTTCAAGCCTCAATCCCAGACCTCAACCTCTGGAATTGTGCAATCCCTAAGTTAGTCACCAGTTCTAGCCCTAACAAGTGATTTCATGAAACATGTTAGATTAGGGGTTTTTCAGACTGATGTCATCTTGTCGTGAATGGTTTTCAATTGTAGGTACTCTATACCATCAATTTGGAGATTATCCTTGGAGACAATGCCACCTATCCCGTGAAAGGGACAGGGACTGTGACTCTTCATCTAAATCAATGTCAAGTCCTCCATTTGCAAGATGTGTTGTACGTACTGAACTTGAAGAAGAATCTAGTGTCCATCTCGCCATTGGAAGACAAAGGATTAAAGGTGTCATTCATTGATGGAAAGGTACGCATTTGGAAGAGGAACTTCAAAGAAGCATTCACTCTGGGTTTCAGGGTTGATCAGGTTGGAGGAAGTCTATTGGGGGCCATGAAATGTGACACAACTCTTCAATCCTAGCTATGGCACCGGAGGTTTTCACACCTTCTTTACAACGCCCTTCCCGAAGCAAGGAAGGTGGTGATAGGAATGCCCGATTTCAAAGATGATCATGAAGGTGTATGTCAGGGTTGTGCCGAAGAAAATCATTCAAGGGGACCATTCCCCTCAAGTGTCACGAAGACATCTGATATTTTGCAATTGATACATTCTGATCTATCTGGTATGCTGCCCATAACATCCTTGGGAGGATGCTTATATTATATCACTTTTATAGATGACTTCTCCCACAAGACTTGGATATATTTTTTGAAAAAGAAAGACGAAGCATTTAAGTGGTTTCATACCTTCAAGGCCTTAGTTGAAAATCTGACAGGGAAGAAGATCAAAATTTTGAGGACCGATAATGGAACTGAGTATGAGTCGAATGAATTCAATGACTATTGCAGGGAAGCTGGCATTAAGAGGGAGACCACTACTGTGTATACTTCCGAACAAAATGGTGTTGCTGAAAGGAAGAATAAAACCATTTTGGAAGTTTCCCATGCCATGTTTTATGACCAAGGTCTTTCGAAGTTCCTATGGGGAGATGCTGCCAACACCGTTGTGTATGTTCAAAATAGATGCCCACATTCTGCATTGGACTCCAAAACTCCTGAAGAAGTCTTCTCTGGTAAGAAGCCCGATGTCTCTCATTTTAGAGTTTTTGGAAGTTCTGTTCATTTTCATGTGCGGAAAGAAAAGAGAAGCAAGTTGGATGATTATGGGAAGAAGGGAATGTTTGTGGGCTATAGTGAAACCTTGAAGGCATATAAAATCTATGTACCTGGTCAAAGAGAGGTGGAGATATGCCATGATGTCACCTTCGATGAAGATGCTACCCTCAGGTTCACTCTCTCCTTGATCTATGCTCTGCATGCATCCTACCCATGTAGTCCGAGACTCATGGGAAGTACCTCTCATTTGGCCAATGAGTTGGGAAATGAGGATAGAGACCAATAGCATTACTGATGGACGCATCGGGTATTGCTGTACTCTCTATGTCTAGGATGGGATGTGTCCAACAACTTGATCTGAGATAAAGTCTGATGAGGTTCTCACTTCTAAACTAGCTTCAGGTCAGTTTGTTTGGATGAGGTTTTTACCTCTAAACTGACTTCGGGTCAATGGAGAGTGGAAAAGTCTTTGTGGCTCACTCTCGATGATATTTTCTTATTATTCTTCTATAGAAGAGTAGAGCCAACAAAGCAGAGACATCAAGATGGCGTAGGATTACATGATGATGATGATAGTACATTATGGTACGAGATGACAAGATTGCACAGGTCAACAAATGGAGTTCTCCCTAGTTGAGAGGGAATGTTAAATTTGGAAACTAGGGCCAAACTCCATGTTGCACTGCTTAAATGATGGAGATGATATTTTTGTTGGATTCCTCTTTCGGAGAGGTGCAAGATTGATCTAAAGATCAGCTAGTTTGGATGAGTAGAACTTGTATTTTGAATTTATTTTCCACACTTGCAAATTGTTAAGGTCGGTCAGAATGTAGGCTCACAAGCCCCAAAATATGTGTCACACACCCACAGTCATGGATATAAAAAGGAGAGACATGATGCTCATTTCATCATTCACTCATCTCACACATCTCTCTCTCATCTGATTGGTTCGTACAGCCTTAGAGGCTTCTCTCTTCTCCACTCGTGTGAAAACAGGAAGCTGAATATTTCAGACTGGTTTAGGGCAAATCTAGACAGAGTTGACCAGCATTGACTTTGGGTCAACCCACATCGTGTGACTATGTTTTTAGCTCAGAAAATCCGATCTTTGAAGGCCACATTTGAAGGCACAGAAATCAAGGTCAAACATTGACCTTTGACCACGACATTAATTGCAGTGTTGAATAGTTTTACCGCAGAATTTTGACTTCCGCGTTGACTGTTTTGTTAGCTGATTTTGGGGTGTGTCTGAAGGAAGGCTAAATTTGTAAGTGTCTGACTGAACCTGATTGGAGGTTGAGGGACTGGTTTGACCAACAAAGTCTTTGCTGGCTAGGGCATCCTGTTGACTACTGTAAAATACATTTTTCTCTCTCTCTCTTGAATAAGAAGAATTACAAATTCTTGTCTCTTGTATTGGCTTGTCTTCTGTCAATTTATTTTATGTTCTATCAACATTTACTTTCAATGGTTATGTGATTGCTAATATGAAATTGAATTGGGCTAATAAGAAGAAAGACTGAAGTAAACTGCTTTAAGAATAGAACATACCATGATTAACTAAAATTAACATACATTTAATATAGGTGGCTATAATCTTTTAATGAATCCTGCAAAAGCTAATGTGGGGAAATACATGAACCCACCTGCCTTTTTGGAATTTGCACAAAGTCAAGGAAATGTTCGGTGTCATCATCAACATAGAGGTACAGTTGTTCAATCTCATTAGTAATTTGAGGGATTACATCTAAAACAGTTGATGAAATAAATGGAAACGGTGGACTCTATACTTCATATGGGTTTGTCCCAGTAAGGAACTTTCTTGGCCCTGGTTTACAACAAGCTCTAGGCCCTTCAATTTAATTTCTCCCGCCTATTAGTTGAGGTGGATGCTTTGCAGGGCTATATTCAATATCTCCTTCTCAAGGGTCGATCTACAAAAGTTCGAAGTGATGCGAGTAACCTTCCTATAGGTAATATGAGCATAGATCTGAACAAACCTACAGAGAAGGCAACATAATCTCAAATTTGATGGGTGTCTTTTTAAGTGTATTTTGCTATTGTATCAATTTGGATGAGCATATGTGAGTAAGCCTTTAAATGTAGTTGTTCTAGATTTTTATATAATCTAGGTATGGAATTTTAGTTCTTATTTAAAGAACCAACTATCCACCCACTATCCAAGGGAAAATAACTATGTAATTTCTCGAGTAACATGTTGTGACTGGACATAGAGTTAATTTGAATCTAATCCACATAAAAGTAAAATGAAACCAACCTCATATTGATTGTCAATATCCTTTAAGCAATAGAGTTTTGAGGTATGCCTCATGTTTGGATTGTACACTATTAGGGTAACATAGTAACCACCTTTGGCAAGATAAGGGGGTATGTTACAATAAGACATGCCATTACAACTCTCTTCCGTACTAGGCTAGAGAGCATCTCTCAACACAATGATAGATTCAAAGACTAGGAAGCTATCCAATTTGGATGCCAATTGCTAAGCCCCTCCTCTTCTATTATTGCGGGTAAAGGTATGATTGGTAGTGGCAAGATTTATTAGGTGCAATTTTGTCACTATGTATTTGAAAAGAGTTGAGAATGCTTCAAGCCTTCTCATGTTGCCACGCTTCTCATCCAATGATTTTATAAAATTGAAGTCACCACCAAGGATCCAAGGGGCAAGAGCAAGGAGCTTGTGCATCCGAGTAATGGAATCAAGGAAATTAGTCTTGTATCTTGGAGAGGTTGGGCCGTATATGTTATAAAGAAAACATGTCTATGCTTAGCCAATTATCCTAGATTGGATTGAGAGAATGTGAAATGCGGAAATGATATTTAAGATTTGAATCTCTCGAGTGTTGTAGATGATGGCAAGGCCCCTTAAATGTCCTTGAGAATTTATCATGATCACATAAAAATCTCTACCCCATTTACTTATTATATTTGAAATGACCTCACTAGAGGATTTAGTCTCTTGGATCATCATGACCACAAAGTTTTTAGATTTCCAGTTTTCTTTTAGGAGTTGTTGATTGGCTCCATAGTTGAGGACTGTGATATTCCATGAGAGGATTTTGATTTTGGGGTGATGCTGGAAGTAGGGAAACAATTCGTTATCATCCTTATGCATCTTGAATTTACCAACACACCCCTTAATTCATCGAGGAGTTGAAGGTTTTCTTTCTGACCTCTTCTTTTTCCCTCTTTGTGCAATTTTGATGAATCCTTCAAAGGTTGGTATTATACTCCTAGTGGCCTAGTATTAAATTGTTAAGAGACATATTTTAGACCAACTTGACACGTTTTGTAGTATGCCTAGTTGAGCTATTTTACTTGGTGCTTAGGAAAAGAAAACATGTCTCTCTTTTAAAGCTTTTGCCAAGCTTGATAGATTAAGGGAGTTGAGCTTCATCTCGTCAATTGGGTTGAGGGTAAAATCATGGTTTACGAGTGAGGGGTCTTGGGGCATGGATTGTAATGATGAGGGGAGCTAGGGTTCTTTAGGCGTGGATTGGACCAATGAGGGGAGTTGGGGTCCAACGAAGGAAGTGGGCTACAAAAGACAGGAGTTGGAAGGGCTAATCTTCGCAAACAAAATACATTAATGGATTCAAAGTCTCTATTTGACATGCATCGCCTTCCCTACATCGACCTCCGTTACGCTATTGTCATAATCTGGGGCAAGGGATATAACATGGGGCCTGAATTATAGTTTTCAGGGTTTCAGAAGAATTTTGGCACTCAGGGTTTGATAAGGAATTTCAGCTGTCAGGTTTGATAAAGAAAATATGCTATTAGGGTTCCGCAAAATTGGAGAAACTTTGCAGAATTTAAAGTTGCAGTGCAATAGTAGGGACTATCTTTTTCATGTTTTTATGAGTTGTTTTTTGTAAGAAGTTTACGAGGATGTTGAACAATAAAGGAGTGAGCGGGAGCTTAAATAGGATAAGCCTGGACCGACTGGCTTGGAGGAGGGGTGCTGAGGATCCAGTGGAGGAGGAACAAGTTCCCACATACCTAAATATCACCACCAATTTCCCTTTCTTGGTCATATCAACTGATCAGCTCTATGCACAGTATAACGGTGATGCGCGACATGGCTATGATGCCGAAGCAATACAGGGCAATTTCCCTGCTCCGATCTGGAAGCTTCTTTATTATTTTGAGATTTATGTCAAGGACAAGGGACAGAAAGACAACGTTTCTATTGGCTTCACCGATCAGCATTTCAAGATGACCAGAAAACCTGGGTGAGATGCTCTGGCTTGTATTGCTGATTCGAATTTCTTTTGTCATTCTGGATTATTGTAGATAAAATTCTTATTGTATTTTCCTCTCGCTTGAGTTTGCATAGTATGGCATTAGTGTTACGAAGTTTTACTGTTAGGAAGTTCAACATATTTGAATTTTATAGAAATTTCCTACGAGTTACTAAATATGGTAGAACAATGAATCCTTTCAGTCAAGAAGTTGTCAATAAATATAAATAGTACAAAAACTCCGTGTCATGAATGTTTTCTTGCCAATTGCAGCCGTTGAAGAATTGCTGGAGCCCGAAGCAGTAAGTTTAAATTCAGCTATGAATATCATCGTCCAAAGCTAAATCGATTATATATATATAAGAAGCTGAGTGACGGCATAAGCTCTGTGTATGAGGAGATCATTACGATGTTTGGTATGTAAGAAACGAACCCTACAGAAGCGTGAGGATGATATTGGTATGGCTTCTGTTGGGATAAAACCGGGTAATAACTGCACTGGACATTAGGAGTGCTCTTCAATCACTGTTTCTATTTTGGCATCACGATCATGAGAGGGATTGAACTATGTAATAGGGAGGGATAAATGTTTTTGTATCTCTGTTTTCATGTTTCACTGGGGACAAAAAACTTTGTTTTCAAATGTATGCATAGTTTTTGATATGGGCCTACTGTTATACAGTTTATGTAGAAAATATGGAGGTTTGATCTCTCAAATAGTAACAGATGAATGTAATCATTTTTTGGGGGTTGAATATAGACTATGATCTGGTACATAATATAAACCAGTCGTATTTTTCATGCTGAAAAAAGTATAAAAAATTGTCCCAATCTCATTTGTTTCAACATCCTTAAACAGTGCATTAACCTTATCCATTTGGCAGGCTTGAGCATAAGCCCTAAGAAGAATGTTGTAGGTTACAATGTTGGGTTGACATCTAACTTTCTCCTTCATTTTGTCGAAGTATCCGCAGGATTTTGTGAGAGCCTTTTTGTTAAATTTAGGATTAACATGTATAGTACAATAAAACGCAGGATTGACTGGCCATGAATGATGTTTTGAGTTACTATCCAAATGCCAATTAGGCAGCCCAATCAAGTATACAAAGCAGTCCTCAAATATTAGCAGACAAACCCTAACCAGAGATCAGGAGAAGCTGAAGTGGTGGCAGAATAATGTGCACTAGGAACTTGGTCCTTGATCATATGATGCAACCTTCTATGCTGAATGGAATGAGCTTAGGACAGTCAAAATTCTTATGAAAAATTTCTGCAACCTAGGGTTTGAGACTACAGTACAGCAGCAGTGATACAAGGGTTGCACCCACTGAATTTACTACGGCCTACCCTCCATAACTGAAGCTGAGATGAAGGATGCTAACAAGCCCATTCAACCTTTTCATAAGTGTCTGCAACATGTTGTAGTAGAAACCCTTACTGCGGCCCAAACTGAAGTAAGAAACACAGAAATGCTTCTCTGAATTGCGGCCTGATGTAGAAGGGCATCCAAAGTCTTAAGGTGCCTCCAAACAGTCCTCCTTAAACATGTCCCAATCTCATTTGTTTCAACATCCTTAAACAGTGCATTAACCTTATCCACCTGGCAGGCTTCAGCATAAGCCCTAAGAAGAATGTTGTAGGTTACAATGATGGGAAATTTACCAGAACCTTTACGAACCTACTCAGGAACAACAGAAAGCCTATTTCTTTGTCATAATGGTGATAGTTTAGGACAGTCCAGAGAGATCAGAAGCTGATGAAGCCATGTCGTAAGTACTAAGAAATTCCTTTATGTTAAATTCCTCTAGAGACTCTACGAGATGGTAAATTTTCCTTGCTAATAGACCAGTTACTTCTGTACTTCATCAAAAGGCCTTGGTGCAAGATGCCAAAAACATAGTGCTGGAATATATCTACCTTTAAATAC
Organism: Pinus albicaulis; assembly: GCA_034641835.2. NCBI lineage: Eukaryota > Viridiplantae > Streptophyta > Pinopsida > Pinales > Pinaceae > Pinus > Pinus albicaulis. The sequence continues at coordinate 780,526,968 of CM076571.1, forward strand.
ATTAGACTGACTTAGAACTTACACATCTTGTTCACAACTTCGATCGTGAACAAGAACCAATGTTAATGCTTCTGTCATTGAAGACCTTCCATGCTTGATGTGCTGATGGAAAGTACAGATCACTCAACTGAAATGTCAACCATACTACTGTTGTGCTAATGAAGTAACAATACAAGATACAAGAATATAGCTTCCTACTTAGAGTCGGAGCTTCTCTAATGATGCTACCATGCCACATCAACACTGATATCTATGATGTTCTGCTATTACTGTGCTTAAGATATCATACAACCTTATCAATACATATACAATCCCATTACTGCAATGTTTTCCAATACTATTTTGCACTTTCTGCCAATCACTGCAACATATATATATATTCAAGTTACATAAAAATGGTTGCTTATCAAATTCTAGGTTACAACATACATCATATAGATGACACTCCTGCACATTCAGAGGATGATAGCTGAATCATACTGTTCTAGCATAGATGGCACTGTTGAAATTACATAAGATCACATCTGAGTCATACTGTTCTAGAGTAGATGCCACTGCTGCACTTATAGTATCGGGAATCATAAATCGTTTTGCTAAGGATCTCGCATCAAGAAATAAGACCATAGTACCCAGAAATCACATATATAAGTCATAGTGTCAAATGACTATGCCGAGAAGCAGGATGATAACTATAGATTCCAACAAGATGTGCAAGAGCATGTCTCTGAGGGATAGAAAAACCATCATCGAGCCATCATGAGAGGATACAACTGTGCCAAGGTTGAATTTGTCATCATTCAATGCTCAGTACTGCCATCTGTCCTCAGCAAGAAGCTTATTCCCAAAGTATAGATGATAGAAGTATAACTGAGCCATCCCTTAAGCAGTTGCAACAAAGATATGATATACTATGATTGTGTCATATCAAAGATTGAATAACTTGACAAGAATAAAGTGTCATAAAGCTGAGAATCGAATCAATCTTGGTGTGCCAAGATCATTTCATATAGACTTGAATGTCGAGAGTATACAGCTGAGATGAGGCTGAGATCAATGAATGCAACAATACTGGAATCACATTATTGAGACTATACAGATACCAAATTCCACTATGATGAGGTTATTCAAAAGAGTGATAACATTGTCATTATGGTTATATCATTCCAGAATCCTCCATCATGTAGAAGTCCACGTAGGAGCAGTTCTAAAACACCTGCTTCAGCAATGTTTCAACAAGTCTCAATGTTGCTACAGGATATTTCAAGTCATTAATAACGATGACTTTAAACTAAAGCTCCAAGGGTGCTTAATGTTTGACGTAATGCAGACTTCTATAAGGGAAGCAAAGTAAAGATCAACATGAGCTTCCAAGGTCAGTAAACTGATGCTACTAATGAGCTTCCAAGGTTTCTTCAGGAGATAAGGTCGGTTGTAATTGCACAGGGCCAATGAACCGAGGACTGGCAGTTTGTAATAGATCTGCAATGCTGCTTCCATTATCCACCTAATGAGACTTGATTTTAAGCAACGATGAATGATATAGAAACCAGGGAGGATAGTGACAATAAGTTTGTTCTCCAGATAGGTCAAAAATCTGAAGACCAGGTCCGAATGTACTATTCTCCCACAGATCTGTCAAAAAAGAGGTAACCAAGGTCCCTTGCAGTGCCCCCTCTTCAATGTTAGTGAGGAATCAGCCCCTCATTTTTTCCTATCTTCCTCTTATGCCGCTCAACTAATACCCAAAACTCTGTCTTCATTGCCAAGAGACTCATCTAAGGGTGATACAATGATCCTTGTTCCTTCATTACTATCTTTAAGACGTTACATCTTTGGGAGAGTGAATGAGGAATACCAAGAAGAATGCAAACAGAAGATTTGATAGAAAATCCATTCGAATCCCGTTGTTGACAAGTTTCCCAAAATAAATCATCCCGGATTTCCATTGTTTGATAAGGTGCATAAATATGGATATTGTTGTGATTTTTCTAAGGAAGACAGGAAAGAACTATAGAGGCAGTTCCTTTCTCATCAAAAAATAAACAAGAACGGCAGTGAATTTAATGCGTCAAAAGCAGAATTATAGCACCTGGAGGAAATTAATTTGAGGTGGCCTTTATGGTGTTGCCCTTGTGGCAGTAAATCTATCAAATAATCACATCTCTGGGTTGATCAAAACATGCTGAAGGTATTAAATGAGGCTGGTGAAAGTGTTTCAGATTTGCAGATAGATCTTGGCAGGCTTTAGTTATAGGCCTTTCCCCATATTTAGTATGTTGGAGATCACATGCATATTAGGAAGAATCGAATGAAGAGTTATTAGCAGTGACATGATGGATTTATTTTGGATATCACATGGATTTAGAAGTCAAGGAAAACTTTATCTGAATCTGGGCTAGAGATGCTGACCAATGTGCCTATTATGCATGGCCACAAGCATTTGGTCTCGTCTTGCTAACTGCTAGTAGAAAGAGTTTGGAATGTGAGTTTGTATAAAGGCTGAAGTCATAGGTACATAGTGTGGTGAATAAGGTATGAAATCAATTCCTCCAACAACAACATTGGATGTATATCAGCACATACAGGCTTTAAAGATTCATTTTTTAAAATCATTTTGTCCCCAGCAATTAAAGTACTACCATCTACGGCAATACAACACCATTTTGCAAGAAGGATGAGAATAGTCTTTACAGGATTTGAGGATGAATATATGTCATTTATTATATATGGATTAAGCACATATAATTTGATATTCCTTCCAGTGCCACAATTTCTATCCACCACTAATATTTAAATGGGATGTCACCTATCTCCTATACAGTTACAGTGAGTGCAAGCTATTGCAAGGGCCTTCTATCCTTAGACGTGGTGTTTAATTATAACAAACATGATGGATGACATGTGCACTATGCAATGGATGACACTTTTTCAACATCTTTGTTTATTAATAAACAGATACAAGGTAATTTGGTGAAAGAGCTTGAGGGTTTGATTCTTTTTAGATAGACAGAAAATGAAGAGACCACTCAAGCATAATTCAAAGGATGACAAATTTGGTGGTCTACTGAGACATGAAGAAGGGCATCATGTGGCAGGAAACCATCAGAAAGGACATCATGCCAGATGTTGTGTATACGTATCAATTGTGGAGCAGAATAATAAAGGGAACAATAATTAAAATCCTCAAGTTCGTGATGATGAGAAGATTTAAGATTTAAAGTAATTTGTTAGAGACAAATGATAGGAAGAATATTCAATCTATTTCAAAGCATGCAACATGTATTTATGAGGTGACAAAAGTCTTATAAAAGTCTTGAAAAAGGTAAGAGAACTCAAGGAAAACAATGAAGGTTAGGTTGATGAGTTGTGCAAAAATTTACTGTATTGGTCATTCTCTAGAGAGGGCATTAAGGCATTCCAAAAAAAATATCCCTCGCTCTCTTGTTTTACTTATGAGTAATGAGAAGCACCACTAGCACTAGAAGATGGAAACCTGGAAGAGAATATCCAATCAAATGTTACCCTTTGATATTCATGGGTAATCTATCAATTCATCAGCTGGTCCTCCTATATACTTTATAATGCTTGCTTATGCATGTACAAATGAGAGTTGCCTCACAAGTTGCTGCATGCTATTCAACGATGTGCATCCTATAGAAGAATTGCAAACTAAAAATGTTTTCTGGGTGTTGGGTAATGATGGACAAGTTTCCTATCACACATCATCTCGGATTTCCATTGTTTGATAAGGTGCATAAATATGGATATTGCTGTGAGTATGCTAAGGAAGATAGGAAAGAACTATAGAACTATTATGCATGGCCACAAGCATTTGGTCTCGTCCTGCAAATTGCTAGTAGAAAGAGTTTGGAATGCAAGTTTGTAAAAAGGCTAAAGTCATAGGTATATAGCATGGTGAATAAGGTATGAAATCAATTCTTCCAACAGCAACATTGGATGTATATCAGCACATACAGGCTTTAAAGATTCATTTTTATAAATCATTTTTCCCCTAGCAATTAAAGCACTACCATCTAAGGCAATACAACACCATTTTGCAAGAAGAATGAGGATAGTCCTTGCAGGATTTGAGGATGAATACATGCAATTTATTGAACCTATGGATTAAGCATCGCTTGCCTCCCATACCACAAACAAATCCAGATAGTTTTCAAAAAAGTAATTGCAATAGCATTTGAAACAATATTATGTCTAAGTAAGAGGAGAATTTCTAGAGCTGGTTGGAGAAGACATTTATGGTGTCATAGAGTTTACAAAAGTTCTTTTGGGGATGGATAAAAATATCACGTTGTAAAGTACGTCCAAGGTTGTAACCTCTTGCTGAGATATTTCAACTACAATGGATTAAAACCTGTGGATTTGAATTTTATAGATGGATGGATAGCAGAGTTAATTTTTGGAAGAGGGGCTGCTTCTAATGGATTTATGTAAGAGTGGATTAAAATTTTCATGGTTATTTATGTGTTCAGAAGATAAAAGGTTTTGGAAAATTTTAATGGATGAATTGGTGATTTGAAGCATATAATTAATTATTATTATTATCCAATTTAAGGTCATGACTAAACCAGACACCAAATTGGTGTATGAGACTTCCTTGTTTGTGGGACAAGGGACCCACCTCCGCCATAATAAAACAAACAGACAAGCTGGCATTGACTCACACTCTAGTTTCCTCCATTCTCAAGCACTGAGGAATCAAATCTATTGTATAATTTCACCAAATTGGCACTTGTCCAAAGCCTCCCAAATCTCATCATCCGAGTAGTCTTCCTAAGGATCCAAATTATTTCTTATATTTCCCCAAACATTGTTGGTTCTTGGGGAATAATGCTTAATTTTGGATCTTAGCTCATGGAGGCCTATTGTTGAGATGTTGACTTCATCAATCCCTTTGTTGGTTCCACAATGCCAAAAATGGATTGAATGAGAGTAGATTTGCCACTTTCTGTCCGCCCCACAACTGCCTCCTTTGTACCTCCAGGGAAAGTGCATGTAAGGCCTTTAAAGAGAAACAGAAGATGTGGCCCATAATGCACTTGCAAATCAGATAGATCTATTGTTCCTCTAGATCGACAGTTGGATTTGGTCTACAATTCTCCATGATCACTGGTGGCTCGGTGGGAATACGTGAATATTGCATTATTCTCTCCATTGAGATAATCTTGGTCTCCACAAAACAACGACATCATGATACCCAAGTTTGTATCATGTTTAGATTTAGACCATATGTTATTGTCAACCTTGCAATGCTTGGTCTAATTACATCTCCGGGCAAGCAAATGAGGAACACCAAAGAGAATGTAATATCACCAATTTTGATTTTTCATTTAACAGGATTAATGAAGTTTACTAGGGGAGTGCCAAGCATAGCACAATTTTGTAATCTAGGCATTTGAGACATTTTTGGTACATGGGACTTAGTAGAAATAGAAAATATCAACCTTTGCGGAATGTGGGGGCCACCCCTCAAGGAATAATTGATTTTGTGGAAAGGTGATCAAAATATTTTGATGAGGGACCCCCAAGGAAAGGCGAAGCAACAATTATAAATAGAAGGTTGAAGGCAACATTGAGTACCTTTTGATAATTTGTCATTTTACACATTGTTGCTCAAGCTGTTCAACTGAGTCACAGGTGTTGTTTAGCACTAGAAGTTTCCAAAGGGAAATCTCATCATCTTCTTTGGCGAACCACAAGTGCCACTCTAGGGAGGCAAGTTCTACTAATCTTTGGTAGTTGGGAGGATACCACACATTTCAAGTTTAGTTGGGATGCAAGAAAGGACCCACACAGTTCTTGTTGGAGAGTGGTGTCGGAGATAGGGGCTACACTATCGTTGAAGCATTCCTTGACCAAATTCCAAGAAAAAAGAGAAGGATTTAGAAGAGCAGGAGGTATTTCCACGACAGTACGAATTTTTGGAGCAGGAGCCTACATCATCTTGCCCAGGAACTACACAGTCTTTCGTGGGGGCCAAGTCACCCTCTTCTTCGGTGGACCACGAGTGCCACCCCAGGGAGGAAAATTCTACTCATCTTTGGTAGCTGGGAGGATACCACACATTTATGGTTCAGCTGGGACGCAGGAAAGGAAATTGTGGGGGATTTTCTACCATTTTGGTGCCAACTCAGCCAGGAGCTGGAGGAGCTAGGGGGAAATTGGACCAAAATGTTTGAGGTCAACATTTGGCCAATTCCTTCGTTGGTTTTTGTGGGTTATTGGAGCAGAACCTAAGCTTAATTTCTAGAAATTTTTTGGGCACCGAATGAGGCCCTAACAACCATTGTTCGCAGTCAACAGTGTAGTTTGTCACTGGGTCAATGTAGCGATTGTAACAGTGTAGTTTGTCACTGGGTCAATGTAGCGATTGTTGGGGACAACCACATTGCATGTTAGAGTAGCCAATTTCATCACATGGGCATTGTTAGGTTTCCTTGGGCATGACCAAGTGCATGCTTTCTGATCTTACCTTTGTACCCAAAATTTATATTAATAAAATGGCTCAGCTCAACACAATTAATGGATATATCTTGGTGTTTAATGTGTTGTAAATTATGCGTGTTTGTTTTTTTTACTATGCTTGGTTTGCTTATCATTGCAAATTTCCATTAGGAATATTACAATGGTATCAAAGCCTAATCTTGGCCAGCTGTGGGGAAGCTAGCAAGATCATGAAGGCGTTAGACTTGCATGCACAGTGATTGGTGAGCTTATAGACAGTCCAATGATGCAAAGAGGGGAAAGTACACAAGGGCTCTTGGAGGAGTTGATGAGGCAAAGCCACCAATTGGCTTGTGAAAGGGATTCAGGAGCTGGGGTTGTTTGGAATTAGATTGGGGGAAATCGTGGGTGATTTTCTAGCATTTTGCTGGAGGAGCAAGCCCAACATCTGCTACAGGTTACAATTTCTACTTGTGGAGGGCTAAGCATTTTGAGGTCAATTTTGGAGCGGCAAAAATAGAGCAAGCCCTTTCTAAGTTTTTCTGGGTTTTTGATAAGGATCTCAGAAATAATTTGGCATAATTTTCTGGGTAGATTTGTAAGGTCAAACAGGGGTCCCAACTCAGCCAACAATTGGAGGAGCTAGAGGGAAATTGGGCTGAAATTCCAAGGTAAAGCCAATAATTGGCTTGTGAAAGGGATTAAGGAGCTGGGGTTGTTTGAAATTAGATTGGCGGAAATCATGGGTGATTTTCCAGCATTTTGGTGGAGGAGCAAGCCAAGCATCTGGTTGTGGAGGAGGGCCAAGCATTTTGAGGTCAATTTTGGAGCGTCAAAACTAGAGCAAGCCCTTTCTGGTTTTTTTCTGGGTTTTTGATAAGGAGCTCATAAATAATTTGGCAGAATTTTTTGGGTAGATTCGCTTGGTCAAATAGGGGTCCCAACTCAGCCAACAACTAGAGGAGCTAGGGGGAAATTGGGCTGAAATTCCGAGGTCAACATTTGGCCGATTCCTTCGTGGGTTTTTGTGGGTTATTGGAGGAGAGCCTGAGGTTAATTTCTCGGAATTTTCTGAGCACCCAAGGAGACCCTAACAACCATTGTTTGCAGCCAACAATGTAATTTTTCACTGGGTTAGCGGAGAGATTGTGGGGGACAACCACATTGCATGTTAGAGTAGTCGATTTCATCACCTGGGCATTGTTAGCTTGCCTTGGGCAAGCCTAGGTGCATTTTTTTTCATCTTACCTTTGTACCCAACATTTATATTAATAGAATGGCTCAACTCACACAGTTTATGGAGATTTTTGTGTGTTTAATGTGTTGTAAATTTTGTGTGTTTGTTTTTTTTACTATGCATGCTTTGCTTATCATTGTAAATTTCCATTAGGAATATTATAGAGAATGCAAACGCAAGATTTGATAGTAAATCCATCAGAATACAAATCCATGCATTGGCCCCAACATTGTGGAGACTAGGTCTAGTATACATATAAATCAACTAGAGATTTCTCTCCATGAACCAAGACTCCTGGTCAAAACTTCTAATTGGATGAATTGGTGATTTGAAGCATGTAATTTATTATTATTATTATCCAATTTTAAGGTCATGACTAAACCAGACACCAAATTGGTGTATGAGACTTCCTTGTTTGTGGGACAAGGGACCCACCTCTGCCATAATAAAACAAACAGACAAGCTGGCATTGACCCACACTCTAGTTTCCTCCATTCTCAAGCACTAAGGAATCAAATTTATTGTATAATTTCACCAAATTGGCACTTGTCCAAAGCCTCCCAAATCTCATCATCCGAGCAATCTTCCTAAGGATCCAAATTATTTCTTATATTGCCCCAAACATTGTTGGTTCTTGGGGAATAATGCTTAATTTTGGATCTTAGCTGATGGAGGTCTATTGTTGAGATGTTGACTCCATCAATCCCTTTGTTGGTTCCACAATGCCAAAAATGGATTGAATGAGAGTAGATTTGCCACTTTTTGTCTGCCCCACAACTGCCTCCTTTGTACTTCCAGGGAAAGTGCATGTAAGGCCTTTCAAGAGAAACAGAAGATGTGGCCCATAATGCACCTGCAAATCAGATAGATCTATTGTTCCTCTAGATCGACAGTTGGATTTGGTCTACAATTCTCCATGATCACTGGTGGCTCGGTGGGAATACATGAATATTGCATTATTCTCTCCATTGAGATAATCTTGGTCTCCACAAAACAAAGACATCATGTTACCCAGGTTTGTATCATGTTTAGATTTAGACCATATGTTATTGTCAACCTTGCAATGCTTGGTCTAATTACATCTCCAGGCAAGCGAATGAGGAACACCAAAGAGAATGTAATATCACCAATTTTGAGACTAGGTCTAGTATACATATCAATCAACTAGAGATTTCTCTCCATGAACCAAGACTCTTGGTCAAAACTTCTAATTGGATGAATTGGTGATTTGAAGCATGTAATTTATTATTATTATTATCCAATTTTAAGGTCATGACTAAACCAGACACCAAATTGGTGTATGAGACTTCCTTGTTTGTGGGACAAGGGACCCACCTCCGACATAATAAAACAAACAGACAAGCTGGCATTGACCCACACTCTAGTTTCCTCCATTCTCAAGAATTGAGGAATCAAATTTATTGTATAATTTCACCAAATTGGCACTTGTCCAAAGCCTCCAAAATCTCATCATCTGAGCAGTCTTCCTAAGGGTCCAAATTATTTTTTATATTGCCCCAAACATTGTTGGTTCTTGGGGAATAATGCTTAATTTTGGATCTTAGCTCATGGAGGCCTATTGTTGAGATGTTGACTCCATCAATCCCTTTGTTGGTTCCACAATGCCAAAAATGGATTGAATGAGAGCAGATTTGCCACTTTCTGTTTGCCCCACAACTGCCTCCTTTGTACCTCCAAGGAAAGTGCATGTAAGGCCTTTCAAGAGAAACATAAGATGTGGCCCATAATGCACCTGCAAATTAGATAGATCTATTGTTCCTCTAGATCGACAGTTGGATTTGGTCTACAATTCTCCATGATCACTGGTGGCTCGGTGGGAATACGTGAATATTGCATTATTCTCTCCATTGAGATAATCTTGGTCTCCACAAAACAAAGACATCATGTTACCCAGGTTTGTATCATGTTTAGATTTAGACCATATGTTATTGTCAACCTTACAATGCTTGGTCTAATTACATCTCTAGGCAAGCTAATGAGGAACACCAAAGAGAATGTAATATCACCAATTTTGATTTTTCATTTAACAAGATTAATGAAGTTTACTAGGGGAGTGCCAAGCATAGCACAATTTTGTAATCTAGGCATTTGAGACATTTTTGGTTCATGGGACTTAGTAGAAATAGAAAATATCAACCTTTGTGGAATGTGGGGGCCACCCCTCAAGGAATAATTGATTTTGTGGAAAGGTGATCAAAATATTTTGATGAGAGACCCCCAAGGAAAGGCGAAGCAACAATTATAAATAGAGGGTTGAAGGCAACATTGAGTACCTTTTGATAATTTGTCATTTTACACATTGTTGCTCAAGCTGTTGAACTGAGTCACAGGTGATGTTTAGCACCAGAGGTTTCCAAAGGGAAATCTCACCATCTTCTTCAGCGAACCACAAGTGCCACTCCAGGGAGGCAAGTTCTACTAATATTTGGTAGTTGGGAGGATACCACACATTTCAGGTTTAGCTGGGATGCAGGAAAGGACCCACACAGTTCTTGTTGGAGAGTGGTGTTGGAGATAGGGGCTACACTATCGTTGAAGCATTCCTTGACCAAATTCCAAGAAAAAAGAGAAGGATTTAGAAGAGCAGGAGGTATTTCCATGACAGTACGAAGTTTTGGAGTAGGGGCCTACATCATCTTGCCTAGGAACTACGCAGTCTTTTGTGGAGGCCAAGTCACCCTCTTCTTCGATGGACCACGAGTGCCACCCCAAGGAGGAAAATTCTACTCATCTTTGGTAGCTGGGAGGATACCACACATTTATGGTTCAACTAGGATGCAGGAAAGGAAATTGTGGGGGATTTTCTACATTTTGGTGCCAACTCAGCCAGGAGCTGGAGAAGCTAGGGGGAAATTGGACCAAAATGTCTGAGGTCAACATTTGGCCAATTCCTTCGTGGGTTTTTGTGGGTTATTGGAGCAGAACCTGAGCTTAATTTCCCGAAATTTTCTGGGCACCGAATGAGGCCCTAACAACTATTGTTTGCAATCAACAGTGTAGTTTTTCACTGGGTCAACGTAGAGATTGTTGGGGACAACCACATTGCATGTTAGAGTAGCCAATTTCATTGCTTGGGCATTGCTAGGTTTCCTTGGGCAAGACCAAGTGCATGCTTTCTAATCTTACCTTTGTACCCAACATTTATATTAATAAAATGGCTCAGCTCAGCACAATTAATGGATATTTCTTGGTGTTTAATGTGTTGTAAATTATGCATGTTTTTTTTTTTTACTATGCTTGGTTTGCTTATCACTGTAAATTTCCATTAGGAATATTACAATAGTATCAAAGCATAATCTTGACCAGCTGTGGGGAAGCTAGCAAGATCATGAAGGTGTTAGACTCGCATGCACAATGATTGGTGAGCTTATAGACACTCCAATGATGCAAAAAGGGGAAAGTACACAAGGGCTCTTGGAGGAGTTGATGAGGCAAAGCCAAGAATTGGCTTGTGAAAGGGATTGAGGAGCTGGGGTTGTTTGGAATTATATTGGGGGAAATCATGGGTGATTTTCTAACATTTTGCTGGAGGAGCACGCCCAACATCTGCTACAGGTTACAGTTTCTACTTGTGGAGGAGGGCTAAGCATTTTGAGGTCAATTTTGGAGCGGTAAAACTAGAGCAAGCCCTTTTTGGGTTTTTGACAAGGATCTCAGAAATAATTTGGCATAATTCTCTGGGTAGATTCACGGGGTCAAACAAGGGTCCCAACTTAGCCAACAACTGGAGGAGCTAGGGGGAAATTGGGCCGAAATTCCGAGGCAAAGCCAATAATTGGTTTGTGAATGGGATTGAGGAGCTGGGGTTGTTAGAAATTAGATTGGCAGAAATAATGGGTTATTTTCCAGCATTTTGGTGGAGGAGCAAGCCGAGCATCTGGTTGTGGAGGAGGGCCAAGCATTTTGAGGTCAATTTTGGAGCGTCAAAACTAGAGCAAGCCCATTCTGGTTTTTTTTCTGGGTTTTTGACAAGGAGCTCATAAATAATTTGGCAGAATTTTTTGGGTAGATTCGCTTGGTAAAATAGGGGTCCCAACTCAGCCAACAACTAGAGGAGCTAGGGTGAAATTGGGTTGAAATTCCAAGGTCAACATTTGGCCGATTCCTTCGTGCGTTTTTGTGGGTTATCGGAGGAGAGCCTGAGGTTAATTTCCCGAAATTTTCTGAGCACCAAAGGAGACCCTAACAACCATTGTTTGCATCCAACAATGCAATTTTTCACTGGGTTAGCGGAGATATTGTGGGGGACAACCACATTGCATGTTAGAGTAGTCAATTTCATCACCTGGGCATTGTTAGCTTGCCTTGGGCAAGCCTAGGTGCATGTTTTTTCATCTTACCTTTGTACCCAACATTTATATTAATAGATTGGCTCAACTCACATAGTTTATGGAGGATTTTGGGTGTTTAATATGTTGTAAATTTTGTGTGTTTGGTTTTTTTACTATGCATGCTTTGCTTATCATTGTAAATTTCCATTAGGAATTTTATAGAGAATGCAAACGCAAGATTTGATAGTAAATCCATCATAATACAAATCCATGCATTGGCCCCAACACTGTGGAGACTAGGTCTGGTATACATATCAATCAACTAGAGATTTCTCTCCATGACCCAAGACTCCTGGTCAAAAATTCTAATGGTGGCTGCTCCAGAGATTGATTCTCCAAAATTTTGTACTATTGGAGCTCTAGAAACTAATGACAACCGAGCCACTTCCCTAGTTGATGATATGTAATATTAATGATACCATATACAAGTTGAACCCACTGGTATAAACACAATGAATACCTGCCAATAAATCTGAGATAGGACTACAATGATCCCTAAAAGTTGTATAAATGCAAAAACTAAAGCTCCTAGTTGTGTAGGGATCAATGTGTCCATTACACTCTGATTAGTTGATGCCTGATTTAGTATTCACCCAAATGGAGTTGCATCAATTGTGTAGATTCCTAAAAAGTTGATTGCCAGTTGTGCTCAAGTCCAACCAATGAAAGAAGCACAAAGCTCACAAGAACACATGAAGAGTTGCTTAATTTCAAAGCAACATAAACGAGAATGAGAAGGGAGTTTCTAAAAGGGGAACTCTCATTTTCTTTTGTAGGGGTTGCCCACGCCACCCAATAGTTACTAATTATTTGAAGTAGCTGAAATATTATTTGGGCCATTAGTATTATAGGTATCAAATTACCATTATATGCAACAATAATGTAAGACCAATATACCGACATGTTTACCCATCTTCCTCTACATCAACCCCTTCCCATAGCTGAAATGTATTCACCTCTCTGGAATTTGAGATGCACAGAGCCAAAATGGAGAAGCAACAGCTCTGCATACTCAAACAAGCCATATTAACAAGGGCTTATCTGCACTACACTGTTACCCAAAAAAACCAGTGTTAAATATACAAGCACCTGCTCCAACTTTATATTATGTTGGTTCAAATTTTTTACTAAATGCAGAATATTTACATTGTCCTCTCAAGATCAGATTTAGACATCCATGAAAGCGGTCCAACATTATCTATCCAGACCCCTGTGTTAAATGAGTTAGTGCTCTACCAAGCCACTAGAACCCAACCCCAAGTTACATACGAGTAAATTGGCATGGTTGGTTGCCTTTTCAGAACAATTGTTACTACATTTTCTATGCGGCTTCATGGAGAAAAATCTACAAAGCCTGGAAAGTTTTCTAATTTCAGATTGTTGTTGACAATCTGGTTTTTTGTGCTAAATTGAAATGTAGCACACGTTAGATTTCATTCCCATTGTAATGTTATTATTGCCATTGTGTTTGTGTTTGTCCTAGAAGAAAATTTAACAGGTCCTAGTTTTCTTTTGGCATGCACCTTTGTTTCTGGCAATATGCTTGTCTTTCTACTAAAAGTAAATCTAGCACATGTTAGATTTCTTTCACCTTTCAATGTTGCTATTGAGAATGCCTTGTGTCTATGATAGAAGAAAATCTAGCACAAAATAGATTTCTTTTTGCCCTGCAATATTGCTTTTGGAAATATACTTGTGTTTTTGTTAAAAGTAAATCTAGCACGAGCTAGATTTCTTTAACCCTGCCATGTTGTTATGTGCTTATGTTTTTGCTATAGGAAAACTTAGCATGGGTTGGATTTCCTTCACCTTGCAATGGTGTTATCGATAATGTGCGCTTATTTATGCTAGAAGGAAATATATCACTCATTATACTTTTTTCATCTTACAATGTTGTTATTAGCAATGCACTTTCATTTATGACAGAATGAAATCTGACACATGTTAAATTTCTTTTGATTGATAATGTTGTTGTTAGAAATAAGCTTGAGTTTTTGCTAAAAGTAAATATAGCACATGCTAGATATTTTTTTCCTCACAATGTTTGTTATGTGCTTGTGTTTGTGCTACAAGGAAATTTAACATGCGTCGGAATTCAACTTGCAAAATGTTTATTGACAATGTGTTTGGGTTTGAGCTAGAAGGAAATTTAACACATGCTAGATTTGTTTCAGAATGCCATGTTGTGGTTGGAAATTTGGTTGTTTGTGCTGTTAGTTCCCAAATCCACCTTAGGCTGAAATAAGTCAGAAAAAGGACAACAGCAAACCACGCTCAGCCTCGTAGCTAGCCCTACGAGGACAGGAGAGGGCTCTCTCCGGGTCTATCTCGGAAAAAGATGTCCAGTAGGGCCTAAGACGACCTATAATGGATACTGATTTTAGGCTAGTAAATAAATAGAAAGAGGTATTTTGATGAATGACTGGGTTTCAGGGATGTATGGGACAAAGAACAACATGAGCTGAGAAATTAAATCAAAGACACAGAGTGTTTCATGAGGCAAGATAGGCAGTGGTTTAGCAATCAAATTTGGAATAATATGGAGTGGAAAGAATTTCGAGAGGTTGATAAGGGCATATATAATGAATCCTTTTCAACAGAATAAAACATCAGAAACATGAACGCTTTCCCAAGGTAGAGCAATAAACTGGATTCTACCTTTCTTACTTAAAAGCATTCATCTAGAAATGATTATGAATGAACGATAAAAAATAACGAGATACATATGAAATAGAATGAAAAGACAAATGCTAAACTCACACCACATGAATCTCATAAATCAGAGCTGCATCCTTTCATTAATTCTCTGTCAAAACTGTGCAGCCAAACGCTGAGTTATTCTTCCACACTTTTCCCAGAACTCAGACCCTTTACAAATGTTTTTCAATACAATAAATAAACTCAACTATGAGAAAACAAATCAACCAAAATAAGGAATTGTTTAATCATCAATAACAAACAAAAGTTGAAAAGCCAATCATCTGTTCTGAAGACAGAACAACGTTCCCCTTGAATTTCTCTGATGACCAATTAAAAGACAAAATCTGGAGCGTAGACCCTTTGAATTGCAACTGAAGTCAAAAATAGGCAATCTGTTCCTATCTCTCTGCTGTGGTATATATTCTTCGTTTAATTTTGGCTTTCGGTCTTTGACTTTTCACTTTTCATTGCTGTTGAATGAAAACCAACTTTTTAACAAAAATGGTTTTGAATTTTGCCTTTGATGACGGGAAACAGAGTTCCGCCAATTCCAGTTGCAATTTCTCCTTTAATACAGGGGAACCCATATCCAATAATATTCGCAACACTCTCCATCGACTTTGACCACAAAAGCAACTGGTATCTCCCTGCAACTTCGTGTTTCTCTCCAGTCACCACGGCATCAGCTATAAATGGATGACTCCGTGGAATTCCCTTAATCTCAGCAAGAGCCACTTGAAATCCTTGGTATTTGACAAGTTCTTTAACTCGATCAAAAGTTCTTTGTTACTGTCTATAAAACCAATAACACCAGTATGTAGCCACCCTTCTTCTTCTAATGTTTTGCTAGTGGCATTGGGATCACTAAGATATCCTTTCATGATTTGGGGTCTATGAATACAAATTTCTTCCTTTAAACATACACAACATAAATATGAGGTCAAAAATTGATTCCATAGAGAGTTTTGGGTGCCATCATCTTTCACGAGATATTCTGGAAACAGGATCGCCAAGGATCGCTTCAATGGGAGGTCTTGCAGGCTATTTCCTTCCCAGAGGAAAATTCCAAAACAAATCCGAATGCTACAAAATGACATAAATTAAGACCATTGTGAGCAGTAACTGATATATCTCCCAATTTTTCCAATCTCTTTCGCAAGGAATTGGATTAACTTTTGCGGCCCATTCAGGTAATAATGACAATAAAGCTCTTCCATTGGAGGCAAATTCTATTGATGTGATAACAGCACCAGGGTGAGTTCTTTTAATAGAATGCTGCACTTATCAACTATAGAGATATCTCCCTTAGTGCTTCCTGTAAAAAAAAATTTCCCATTCCGACTGATGCCAAATGTAGTGATCGGATTGTCCAGAAACTTCTTCCTGCCTAACTTTCTCCATGTAGTAATGTCCCAGACTGCAATTCTTGATTTTTCCACCTGAATTGGACTGTAGTTAATTGCCTTTTGTTACAGTGTGGAAAAGGAATGGCTTGGTTCCATTTCTAGAAAATCTACAAAATTCAATACTCTCACCCTGATCACGTGTTAAAGTAGCTTTATGATGTCCCATACTCTTGCATAGGAGACAAAACCATATCCAATACGTTCAGTTTTGAATTTCCATTCAATTCAAAAAACCTACTTGGAGCAGAAGAAATGAAATTGTTTCGATTTTTATTGAAGTTGTGATGAATTTTGGTCTTTGAGGCTCTGTGCGCTGCGCACAAGCCTAGTGCGCCGTGCGGGCTGTATGCGCCGTGCCAGAGGAAAAATACACGGTGTGAAAACGCCCAATGCATCGCGCAGCCTATGTGCGCCACACTAAAAAACTCAATGCATTGCGCCACTTTGAGCCTATTTTTGGGGCACTTCCCAAAGTACAAATTGAGCTCATGATAGCTCGTTGGAAATCCTTGTCTGTCTGCTATCCAACCCAAGTGGAATTTTTCAATTTGGAGTTCATTTTCCCCTCCAAAACTTCAATCTCCCAAGACTGGTTTCTGCTGGTGCAAAAAGTGGTAGAAAGGCCATTTTTGGAGTGTTTTTGGCCCTTTAGGCAGCCCAAAATTTGATGAAATGCTTTGTCCATTCCTGAAAATACATAATATATCATGAAAAACCCAAAAATTCAAATTTTTCCTCCAGAAGATGTCCCAATCATAAGCGCGCGTCGGGTGACGCGACGCGTCGGGCGGAAAAACCTGTTTTGCAACCAAAATTTTCAAAAATGACAAAATCTTCTCCAAATTTGCTGAAACTTGGAGTGAAGGTCTCCCATCATGTGCCATGCTCAGCCAAGGAAGCTTCGACCAAGATTCAGAGTGGATCCGGCCTTTTCCGACGTTTCAGTGCTTTTCTCAACCTCGCCTTCAGGATCTTCATTTTTGCTCTGCAAACATGTGTGTGGGCCCAATAGTGATTCTTCATGTGTCTGAGCATGTATTTTTCCCTATTGGCCTTCACCAATAGCTTCTCCAGATGAATGTTGACTCTTGTAAGGCAAGGTTCTCGCTCAAAAGGTGTCATGTCACTTGGTCTCTTTCGGGCCAATTCTCGGTCTTCACGGATTTGCCGCAACTCTATGAGTGTCTGCTGATCCTCCAGTTGTTTATTCCACTGCTCCAAGTAATTTATAACTCACTGAGCTCTCTGCAACTTCACGGTCAAAGTGTCAATATCAGCTTTTTGTTCCTGTATGGTCTCTCTCATCCTTGAGCTAGGAGAGCTCAAATTAACATCGATGGGTGTAAACTCAGTGTCTTGGCCTCCTGAAGGGCCCTCATCGTGCATAGGCTTCTTGCCTCTGTCCTGTACCTGTGCTGATGTAGAAGGCGAGACCCCTTCCACGCCATGTGGAGATAGTACTCGCGCTGCTGATGAAGATAACGAGACCCCTTCCACCCCTGGTGGAGATAGTACTCGTTGTGCTGCTGCAAATAAGGCTCTGTGGCCTCTTCGATATGTCACACACACTGGAGCACTGATAGGCTCAGTCTTAGGAACCTCAAACTGATGTGAAGGCTCTGCCTCATTATGAACAATCTCGAGAGGAGGCTGGGGGGCTGCAAAGAAGTCACGGGAAATGAACTCATCCCATGTGATGCCTTGCAATCCAAGTTGATGTACTACAATGATTTTAATGAGCGCATAATGATAAATGTTGTTATGCTGCTGCTCTGGAGTCTTCTTCTGCACAAGGGTAGTCATCCGCTCTATGTTTCGGCACATGAAGTATGGAATGTTCATCAGTCGCACCCTCGTGAAATGCATCAAGAGTCTGACATGGTATGCATAAAGGCGCGAGAATCTACCCTCACAGCTAAAGTATCTAATGATGAGTTTCATTAATGGCGAATAGGACTCCTTCAAAAACCGGAACGGGAATACCCTGCTCAACTACCTCAAATATCCAGGCCTGATGTAAGGTTCATAATATGCTCTATCCAGCTGCTGTCTCTTATTCCATTCCTCACCAATGTTCGGTATCCCGGTCGCCTCAGAAATGGTCTCTGGTGTCAAAGTGAAGTTCACTCCAGCAAGATTTACATGACCATCATGCAAATGTAGGACAAATAAGCGAACCAACTCCGGATGGTGCTTAATCTGAGATATCATCTCGCAATACCAAAAACATGAATGTTGTTGAAAGCATGTCATTGCAAGCGGGTAGGCCTGCAATTGAACCAAAGAAGTAGGCTCCTCTCTGACGTGCCTGCCACTTTTATGAGACCTCCTCGGTACATTTAGCTCTGTGGTTGAATCACTGTCCTGCTCATATGATGAATTTGTTTCTGACATGATGCTGAAAACAAGGTGTTTGACAAGTATGTGCTGATATATGTATGGTGAAAACAATAGTTTGGTGTATGCTTTAATGCCACATGTGCCACATATATAATAAGGTGTTGTGGAGAAATGTCACAGTGGGACAAAGGACTGTCAAGTAAGATTTAAGTATGAGGACAGTCACTGTTTGGGGGACTTAGGGATTTGGGGATTCATAAGTGATATGGGAAAAAGTGATAGTGATGGGGGTATGATTAGGCAATAGAGACAACCTTTGAAAGCTTCAGAAATTAGGATTTCACCAATGATAGGAAAGGAGGGAGATGATGGCAAATGATAGGGTTTAAGGATTAAAAAACATTGGAACAAAGGGTAAAAGGGATATGGGACAGTGGGAATAGAAGAGGGACTATGGTATAATAATGTGACAGTAATGAGAGCACAAATGAAAGTGGGATGGTAGTTTAAGCACCAAACACCTCTTTGCAAACCTTAAAGAGCAGATTTAATATGGGTATAGGGTTTTACTCTTTCATTAACCAAACTCCAATGTCCTTGCTTCTAAACACACCACACATGAATAAAATCATTGAACAGGCCTTGTCGACTTACTTGGAGAAGAATTGAGCTGAAACAAATTGAGTTTTTGTGGAGCGGAGGTGATTTTGGCCTTGGAGGCTCTGTGCACCGTGCACAAGCCCAATGTGCCGCGCCTCGTGAGTGTGCCATGCCTGTTGTAAAATGCAAAGAGTTTTTCGGCTCTATGCGCCGCGCTCTGTGGGTGCGCCGCGCCCTTTCCCAATGTGCCGCGCTGTCTTCAAACACACAGTCGGCCCTTTAAACTCAGACTTCGTTCCTCCAAACTTCAAAATCGACTTTTCTCTTGGACTTGTTGAATATCTCTTGATGAAAATGGATTAATAACTTGGAGAAATATCTTATATAGACATGGTTTTAATTTTTGCTTCCCAATAACCCATTTTGTAATGTTTTTGACTTTGGCACTTTTTGCATTTAATACAACTTCTGTCTTTTTGTTTCCTCACTGACTTTCTGAGCTTTGAACGATGAAATTGGTTGATTTTTTGCAGGGATGTTGGCATCGAACCTTGGCAAAGGAAAACCAGAGTCTGCTTTGAAGTTTTCATGGCGGAAAAATACATATTTATTACAAAAACAATTTTTGCAATTTCTTCTTCAAAACAGAGTTTTGAAGAAGAAACATCCTCGAGCATATTTGACAATGTAAATCCTGAAATGACACTTGTTGAAAACATCCTCATGGCCTGCGGGCATTATTTAACATTTCGAAAGACCACACCCTAGACCTAGAAACTAAAAGACTCTTTTTAGCCAAAATAACCATCTATGACTATAAATGACATGAACTGAACTTTGATGAATTTTGAGAAATTTTGACCAACCCAGCAGGTACAAGCATGAGGGAAAATGAGAGAACAAAACCCTTCCGTCAGACAATGGCATGCTCCTAACGGAATGCAGATGAATGAGCGGAATGAGACACCTAAACAATGAAGTGCAATAAGAGAAATGATCTCTGACGGAGGGATGTAAAGACCGACTCTAACATTGGCTCCAATGGGGATGGTAGCTCCTTGGAGGTGCCAGGAACGACAGATCTTTGGGAGAGCAGACTAGTGCCTTCGTCCATTGGGCTATGGAGTCCATTATTTTGACAAAACAACTTCAAGACTTTTGACTGAATTTATTTGACTGAAACTTAAACTTAAACTGACTCAACTTTAAAAATAGAAATGACTGAACCAGACCGACTAAACAGACTCAAACCAAAACTGAAATCTTTCTTCAGAATTATAGCCTTCACTTCGGGCCCCAGACTGAAGAAAAGACTACAGTGCACACTTACAATGAAATTGAAATACATGATATGTACAATGACAATGTGATCAACAGAAAACATCTTATAAATGGTACCGCTTGAGCAGCCGACCATTGATCGGCCCTCCTGGACAGTCTTCACTGTTCATCTCCTTCAAAAGAAAGGCATTCTGACCTCGATATGCTGCAATCTTGAATGGACCTTTCCAGAGGTTTTCAAACTTACCGTGTTTACCTTTGTCCTCATTCCTAGCATCCCACTTCAGTACCACTTCCTCCAACTGGAATTTATATGCCTTCGCTTTCCTGTCATAGATATTTTTTATTCTCTCCTGCAACTTGAATGTGTTCTGGAAGACCTCTTCTCTCGTTTGCTGCAAATGAATCATCTGATTTATCCTTCTCTGCATATGGCTTTCTTCACTACCATCTTCCTGAAGAAGCTTGACCACCGGAACAGCAAGTGAGGTAGGAAAGACTGTATCCACTCCATAAACTAACTCGAAGGGGGACATACCAATGGACTTCTTTTGACTTACCCGATCAGCCCATAGCGCATTTACCAGCTTCTTATGCCAACTCTTCTTATTTATGTCCAACAACTTTTTAATGATATTGACTAGAGACTTATTGGAAGATTTCGCCAAACCATTGCCTTGCAGATGATAGGCGGTTGAATGTCCCAAAATAATTTTATACTTAGCACAAAATTCAATCATCTTTTTTGATTTAAAAGCCGCTGCATTATCTGTGATCAATTTACTCGGGCAACCAAAACGAGACAAAATGTTGTTCTCAAGGAAAAAAATAATTACTGAATCAGTGGCTTGTCTTGTGGGAACTACTTCGATCCATTTCGTAAAGTAATCGGTGGCTGTTAGAATCCATCTATGTTGTCCTGAGGAAGGAGGATGGATTTCCCCAATGAAATCCATACCCCATTGCTGGAAAGGGGCGCTTACCTCAATAGGCTTGAGTGGCTATGGCTGTAATTTCTGTCTTCCTTCGAAAATCTGGCACTCATGGCAGCCTTTGACTGTTTTATAAACATCAGCAAACAATGTTCGGCTCTCAAGTACCCGGCTATCAAAATCTTATTGGCAGTTGTTTTCCAAAAATGATGACCCCCGCAGTCTCCTTTGTGAAAATCTTCCATTACCTTCTTCGCTTCTTCCTCCACCAAACAATTCAATAACACACCACCCGGATCTTTCCAATAAAGTGCAGAATTCAAAATACAAAATTTTGCAGCCTTCAGTTTCAAAGTTCTACCTTTGTTTCTAGTCATGTCGGGCGGTGATGAAATTTTTTGAAGAACATACATGATATCTAAATACCATGGGGAATCAACAAACATTTCTGATACCTGAAGTGGCGAATTTTCCTCATCCTCATCAGACATAGCAGCAATCAGATTTATGTCTAGCGCGTGCAAATTCGATTAAGCCATAAGCTTCGCCAGCCCCTGTCCCTTGATAAGCTTCGTGGGCCTTATTTCCACATCATATTCCAGCAAAGCTGCGATCCACTTACCATGTCTTCCTTCCGAATCAGTCTGTACTAAAACATCTTTCACGGCAGCGTTAGGAACATAAGCCAAAATATGGGAATGGAAAATGTATACCTGGAAATCCTTCAATGCCTTTACCAGTGCCAGAGCTTGTTTCTCAATGATGTTGTATTTCAAGGCTGTGTCTCTAATAGTTCGACTAAAAAACGCTATGGGCTTCTCATGTCCATCTCTTTTCTACATTAACACAGCTGCCATGGTATGTTCCGAAGCAAAGGAAAACAAAATAAAGTCTTGGGTGTAATCCGGGATGATTAGCATCGGAGCTGAAGATAGTGCCAACTTCACCAAATTAAAGGACTTTACCGCCTCTTTAGTCCACTTCACTTGGCTATCCTTTTTCAACATATTTGTTATTTCTCTTAAATTTTCAGCAAGGTTAGGGACAAAACGGTGTAAGAAGTTCATCTTACCATTAAAAGACTGAATCTCCTTCTTATTCCTGGGGGGGTCAATTTGCTGAATTGCTTCAACACGTGCTGGATCAATACGAATGCCATCTTTGGAAATAATGTGACCAAGTAATTTGCCTTCATCCATGGCAAATAAGCTCTTTTTAGGATTAAGCGAGACACCATATTTTCTGCACTTTTGAAAAACAACTTTCAAGTCATACATATGCTCTTCATCTGAATTGGAAAAAACCGTCTAATCATCAAGGTATATAACAAGGAAAACATCTTTTTCATTCGCAAAAACCATGTCCATCGCCCGCTGGAAAGTTGCACCAGCATTCTTCAAACCAAATGGCATCTTGGCATAGTGGAATGTCCCCCACGGAGTGGTGAATGCTGTTTTGTCACGGTCGTCCTCATGGACCAAAATTTGGTTATATCCAGAATAACCGTCGAGTAGTGACATCCGAGATGCACCCACTAGTCGCTGCAATATATGATCCATCTTAGGCAATGGATAATTGTCCTTCAATGACACCTTGTTCAAATTTCGGAAATCAATACACAACCGAATCTCACCTGTCTTTTTCCGCACTGGCACTAAATTGGAAATCCAATCAAAAAATATGATGGGAACAATGATTCCTGCTTTGTACAACCTGTTTACCTCCTTCTCAATCGATGGCAGCAACTTCGGATTGATTCTTCTTAGCTTTTGTCTGAAAGGCTTCTGGTTAGGCTTAATTGGGATAGTGTGCTGAATTATATTGGTGTCATACGTCTTTAAATCTGAGTAATCCCAAGCGAAAGCATCAACAAATGAAGAAAACAAACTCACATATTTGGCTTTTACCTCCGGTGGCAACAATTTGGATAACTTCACCATTTTGGGGTCTTCAGCTGTCCCAATATTTACATCCTCAACTCCTGTTTCAGTCGGTCGTAAATTTGGTTTCTTGGCCACATCATCCTGATTGAAGAGCTCTTTTAAAGGTATCAAACCTTTAGGAATAATGTTATCTTTCAGCTGTAACACTTCCATTTGATTTACTTGAACATCATCACCATTATCATATTCTACATCGATTGAGGTATCTTTGAACTTACCTTTACTTTGTAGAAAATCATTAATCTCATCATCATCTTGGAAAACTTGCCAACATCTTTGATTATCCGGGACGGTAGGACGGTGCTTCACATGGATTTCGAACTTATTACTTGAATTCATTGGGATCTTCAAGTTACTTGCTGCCTTAGCAAGTGCATCTGCAATTCCATTTTGAATGCGAGGAATACAAGTCAAGGTATAATCTAAAAACTGCTTCAAAATATCAAGGACAGTGTTTCGGTAAGCCCGCATCTGGGGATGTTTCGTTTGATATTCACCCTTTACCTGCTTAATCACCAATTCGGAGTCACCATAGACTGCAATTCTCTTAGCATTCAGCTTTCTAAGAATCTTTAGGCCAGCAATTAGAGCTTCATACTCAGCCTCATTGTTTGAACAATCAAATGCTAACTTGTAAGAACATACCTGTACATTGCTCGGTACCTTGTTTGGAGCGGAAAAAGGACTGCGTACCCAAATACCAATTCCAGCACCATCATTTCCGACTGCACCATCGAAATCCATGGTCCATAGACCCTCTTCATCATCCTCTAAGTGCTGAAATTGTGCTAGCTCTGTTTTTTCTGCTTGTTGTCCACTGTCTTTAGCTAATTGCTCAACTGTGCTTTCCGGTTGTTGCCTTTCTTTCTGCAAAACTTCTCTGAAATTCTTGGTAATCTCTGGAATATCTTCTACTTGAACTAACTGACTATCTACATCATTAAAAATATCGGCAAACAAAACAAAAGACTCTAAATCTGTATGTACATAATTAATCGGATGATTAACCGGTTTCTCCTTGGTTGTAATCATATACTTAATTTTTTGTTCCCGATACAACTTTCTCATTTGGCCAAACACGGGAATCGTCGCATAGGAGAAATCTAACTGTAATGTCCCTTTCAATTTGGCTCCCCAAGACCTGGAAAGCAACATACCAAATCTGGGAGGAATGTCTGCTACAACAACGTCCATCAAAACATTCTTTGTGGGAATCTGATCCAAACTTACAACCAAGTCTTTAATGAGCCCAATACATCTCACTCTGCTAGAATCAAATGAATAAAGATCATGGTACTTCCTGGTAATGTCTAAACCCAACTTCTCCATGATTTCTTTCGGCATAAGATTATGGGAAGCACCGGAGTCGAACATGGCATTATGCAATACAAACTCATGCAGTCGAAGACTAATATAAAAAGGAGGCACTTCGCTGTCCGGAGACTCACCATCTAAAGCTAGTCCAAATATCAGTTCCGGTTGATCATCTTCAATATTCACCATATCAGACATGGGATCGAAATTCAAAATTCTAGAAACTTGACCTTTATAACTAATGTTCCTCATTAGTTCAGTCAAGGGAATGGATACCTTTAATTTTGAAATCTCATTCTCCAAACTAAAGGCTGAAGTCTTTTCGATCTCTTTGGCTGGAACATCTTTCTTTTCAGCCTTCTCCCTTGAT
This sequence comes from Pinus albicaulis, assembly GCA_034641835.2. Taxonomy (NCBI): domain Eukaryota; kingdom Viridiplantae; phylum Streptophyta; class Pinopsida; order Pinales; family Pinaceae; genus Pinus; species Pinus albicaulis. The sequence goes on from CM076571.1 coordinate 780,551,905, forward strand.
GTGATTGGCTTATTTGATTTTTCTGCTGATGATGACTTAGTGGCAGCGGAATCAAGTATCTCTTTTTCTTTCTTTTGTGCAACAGGTGAATCGTTTTTAGGTGCTGAAACTTCTTTTCTCTTCTAAATTGGATTGACTGGTACATCTCTATTTATAATAGAATATTGCTTCTGCTGGGCTGACAATGCATTCATATATCCTCTCTGATACTCATCCAACTCTTCCTCAAGAGCTGCATCATTAGCCAGGATAAAATCCTCATCTCTTTGTACCGCTGAACTTTCTGCATACTCTTCATCTTTGGTGATATAAATGGGCAAATCATCAGGAGTAAAGAAATGATTTTCCTCCCCCACTACATCATCTTCATCATCTGAATCCTGACCAACAAAATTCTGCTGAAGAGGTGTCTTTACTTGCTGCTGGACTGCTGGTTCCTGTGCTGGCTGTTCTCGTTGCTTAATCCTGAATTGTGGCTGCTGCTGACCACGGAAGTTGGGATTTCGAACTTGAGGTTCGGGCTTATCAAGATTGAACCTTTCGAACATTTTTTCCACCTTGCGAAGTATCTGATTTGTAGATGTAGAAGCTTCTTCCTTTATCACAAATTTCTTCTTGGCTTTCAATCTAGCTCTCTTATCATTCAAATTTTCCTCAACACTCACGGCAATCTTCTGCATGTCCTCTAAAGTGGGCAGATATCTATCTCATAATGAATAAGCCATCTCCGGATCGAAACCATCCAGGAATTTTAACAAAGTTGATTTCTTAGAAGGCCTCAAATCATCAGGAATTGCATTATAAACCGCATTAAATCTGATAATATAATCTTGAACGGACTCACCAGGATTGCGCTTGATCTTAGTATACTCAGAAGTGATTTGAAGCGAGTCTTTATTCATCTCCCACCGATCTAGAAACTGTCTCTGAAGCTCTTCTAATGTATTAATACTTCTGGGCTGCAAATCTCTGAACCACTTGTGTACCTCACCTCCAAAAGTTTGCACAAACAATCTCATGGAGACATTCTCTTCATCAATTTCATGGAGGTCAAAAAAGTCTGTCATTCTATCAATATGCTGCTGAGCGGGCACACTTTGAGGAGTACCATCAAACAAAGGAATTTTACTCTGATAATCAGCGGGCATGGGATCCAAGTTTTGTAGCAAAACAAGAGGTGCGAATCTAGCAGCCATTGCTCTTAGTGGATTTATGATCTGTCTTGGATAAACGGGTGGAGTAGGAGCAGTAGGTGTACGAGGTGTATGTGGTGGAGATGGAGGAGGAACTATTGCAGATTGCTGATCAGATACCGATGGTTGCACGGGAATGGTAGGAATAAAAGAAGGCTCAACGTGAACTTGTGAATCAGAAGTAACTGCTGATGGACCAAGAGTTTCAGAAGCAGATTCGATAAAATCAGGAATATTCGTTGCCACAATAGAGTTCTGAAGGTTCAGAATGTAATTATCAATGGATCTATTAGCTTGTTAAACCTCAAGATACTTGATAAACTCGGGATTTATGATGGTAGAACCAGTAGCACTTTCAGATTTGGTTTCAAATAACGACAACTCGAACTGATCATCAAACTCAATATCTTCAAGGAACTCAAATACAGTCGGGCATGAATGAGATTTAAACAAAGGAATCACGAGACTTTCTCGACGGAGGATTCTTGAAATTAGATTAGGATTCTCATACACTGGAGGCGGATCAGGATCGGGACTTGATCTAGTATGTCTTCTGGAAGCCAGTGTGTTGATCTATTCAAAAATCAAAGGACAAAACGATCTATTCAGCCTATCAAATTCTAGACTCAATCACCCAAAAGTCCAGAATGATGTAATATACTGGGGTAATTCACAAGTCAAATGTCACGTTCACAAGCTAAACCGGAGATTGACTGAAGTAGCGTTTATCTACTTCCACTAATGCAAAGCAAAAGCGTTTCGAAAGCTATCTGGCATAACTTCAGGCTCCGCCTGTAGCTTATAAACAAATAACATCAACAAGCAAACCATTTTCATTCCCCAGTATGGTCGCCACTATGTTAGTTCCAAATCCACCTTAAGCTGAAATAAGTCAGAAAAAGGACAACACCAAACCACGCTCAGAGACAGGAGAGGGCTCTCTCCGGGTCTATCTCGGAAAAAGATGTCCAATAGGGCCTGAGACGACCTATGATGGATACTGATTTTAGGCTAGTAAATAAATAGAAAGAGGTATTTTGATGAATGACTGGGTTTCAGGGATGTATGGGACAAAGAACATCATGAGCTGAGAAATTAAATCAAAGACACAGAGTGTTTCATGAGGCAAGATAGGCAGTAGTTTAGCAATCAAATTTGGAATATTATGGAGTGGAAAGAATTTCGAGAGGTTGATAAGGGCCTATATAATGAATCCTTTTGAACAGAAGAAAACATCAGAAACATGAACGCTTTCCCAAGGCAGAGCAATAAACTATACCTTTCTTACTTAAAAGCATTCATCTAGAAATGATTATGAATGAATGTTAAAACATAACGAGATACATATGAAACAGAACAAAAATACAAATGCTAAACTCACACCACATGAATCTCATAAATCAGAGCTGCATCCTTTCATTAATTCTCTGTCAAAACTGTGCAGCCAAACACTGAGTTATTCTTCCACACTTTTCCCAGAACTTAGACCCTTTACAAATGTTTTTCAATACAATAAATAAACTCAACTATGAGAAAACAAATCGACCAAAATAAGGAATTGTTTAATCATCAATAACAAACAAAAGCTGAAAAGCCAATCATCTGTTCTTAAGACAGAACAACGTTCCCCTTGAATTTCTCTGATGACCAATTAAAAGAAAAAATCTGGAGCGTAGACCCTTTGAATTGCAACTGAAGTCAAAAATAGGCAATCTGTTCCTATCTCTCTGCTGTGGTAGATATTCTTCGTTAATTTTGGCTTTCGGTCTTTGACTTTTCACTTTTCATTGCCGTTGAATGAAAACCAACTTTTTAACAAAAATGGTTTTGAATTTTGCCTTTGATGACGGGAAACAGAGTTCCGCCAATTCCAGTTGCAATTTCTCCTTTAATACAGGGGAACCCATATCCAATAATATTCGCAACACTCTCCATCGACTTTGACCACAAAAGCAACTGGTATCTCCCTGCAACTTCATGTTTCTCTCCAGTGATCGCGGCATCAGCTATAAATGGATGACTCCGTGGAATTCCCTTAATCTCAGCAAGAGCCACTTGAAATCCCTGGTATTTGACAAGTTCTTTAACTCGATCAAAAGTTCTTTGTTACTGTCTATAAAACCAATAACACCAGTATGTAGCCACCCTTCTTCTTCGAATGTTTTGATAGTGGCATCGGGATCATTAAGATATCCTTTCATGATTTGGGGTCTATGAATACATATTTCTCCCTTTAAACATACACAACATAAATATGAGGTCAAAAACTGATTCCATAGAGAGTTTTGGGTGCCATCGTCTTTCACGAGATATTCTGGAAACAGGATCACCAAGGATCGCTTCAATGGGAGGTCTTGTAGGCTATTTCCTTCCCAGAGGAAAATTCCAAAACAAATCCGAATGCTACAAAATGACAGAAATTAAGACCATTGTGAGCAGTAACTGATATATCTCCCAATTTTTCCAATATGTTTCGCAAGGAATTGGATTAACTTTTGCGGCCCATTCAGGTAATACTGAAAATAAAGCTCTTCCATTGGAGGCCAATTCTATTGATGTGATAACCGCACCAGGGTGAGTTATTTTAATAGAATGCTGCACTTATCAACTATAGAGATATCTCCCTTAGTGCTTCCTGTAAAAAAAAATTTCCCATTCCGACTGATGCCAAATGCAGTGATCGGATTGTCCAGAAACTTCTTCCTGCCTAACTTTCTCCATGTAGTAATGTCCCAGATTGCAATTCTTGATTTCCACCTGAATTGGATTGTAGTTAATTGCCTTTTGTTACAGTGTGGAAAAGGAATGGCTTGGTTCCATTTCTAGAAAATATACAAAAGTCAATACTCTCACCCTGATCACGTGTTAAAGTAGCTTTATGATGTCCCATACTCTTGCATAGGAGACAAAACCATATCCGATACGTTCAGTTTTGAATTTCCATTCAATTCAAAAAACCTGCTTGGAGCAGAAGAAATGAAATTGTTTCGATTTTTATTGAAGCTGTGATGAATTTTGGTCTTTGAGGCTCCGAGCGCTGCGCAGGATGTATGCGCCGCGCCAGAGGAAAAATACACGGTGTGAAAATGCCCAATGCGTCGCGCAGCCTATGTGCACCGCGCTCAAAAACTCAATGCATCACGCCACTTTGAGCCTATTTTTGGGGAACTTCCCGAAGTCCAAATTGAGCTCATGATAGCTCATTGGAAAGCCCTATCTATCTGCTATCCAACCCAAGTGGAATTTTTCAATTTTGAGTTCATTTTCCCCTCCAAAACTTCAATCTCCTAATACTGGTTCCTGCTGGTGCAAAAAGTGGCAGAAAGGCCATTTTTGGAGTGTTTTTGGCCCTTTAGGCAGCCCAGAATTTGATGAAATGCTTCAGCCATTCCTGAACATACATAATATATCATGAAAAACCCAAAAATGCAAATTTTTCCTCCAGAAGATGTCCCAATCATAAGCGCGCGTCGGGTGATGCGACGCGTCGGGCGGAAAAACCTGTTTTGCAACCAAAATTTTCAAAAATGAAAAAATCTTCTCCAAATTTGCTGAAACTTGGAGTGAAGGTCTCCCATCATGTTCCATGCTCAGCCAAGGAAGCTTCGGCCAAGATTCGGAGTGGATCCGGCCTTTTCTGACGTTTCAGTGCTTTTCTCAACCTCGCCTTCAGGATCTTCATTTTTTCTCTGCAAATGTGTGTGCGGGCCCAATAGTGATTCTTCATGTGTCTGAGCATGTATTTGTCCCTATTGGCCTTCGCCAAAAACTTCTCCTAATGAATTTTGACTCTCGTAAGGCAAGTTTCTCGCTCAAAAGGTGTCATGTCACCTGGTCTCTTTCGGGCCAATTCCCGGTCTTCACGGATTTTCCGTAACTCTATGAGTGTCTGCTGATCCTCCAGTTGTTTATTCCATTGCTCCAAGTAATTTATAACCCACTGAGCTCTATGCAACTTCACGGTCAAAGTGTCAATCTCAGCTTTTTGTTCCTGGATGGTCTCTCTCATCCTTGAGCTAGGAGAGCTCAAATCAACATCGATGGGTGTAAACTCAGTGTCTTGGCCTCCTGAATGGCCCTCATCGTGCATAGGATTCTTGCCTCTGTCCTGTACCTGTGCTGATGTAGAAGGCGAGACCCCTTCCATGCCATGTGGAGATAGTACTCGCGCTGCTGATGAAGATAACGAGACCCCTTCCACCCCTGGTGGAGATAGTACTCGTCGTGCTGCTGCAAATAAGGCTCTGTGGCCTCTCCGATATGTCACACACACTGGAGCACTGATAGGCTCAGTCTTAGGAACCTAAAACTGATGTGAAGGCTCTGCCTCATCATGAACAATCTCGAGAGGAGGCTGGGGGGCTGCAAAGAAGTCACGGGAAATGAACTCATCCCATGTGATGCCCTGCAATCCAAGTTGATGTACTAAAATGATTTTAATGAGCGCATAATGATAAATGTTGTTATGCTGCTGCTCCGGAGTCTTCTTCTGCACAAGGGTAGTCATCCGATCTATGTTTCGGCACATGAAGTATGGAATGTTCATCAGTCTCACCCTCGTGAAATGCATCAAGAGTCTGACATGGTATGCATAAAGGCGCGAGAATCTACCCTCACAGCTGAAGTATCTAATGATGAGTTTCATTAATGGCGCATAGGACTCCTTCAGAAACCGGAACGGGAATACCCTGCTCAACTGCCTCAAATATCCAGGCCTGATGTAAGGTTCATAATATGCTCTATCCAGCTGCTATCTCTTATTCCACTCCTCACCAATGTTCGGTATCCCGGTCACCTCAGAAATGGTCTCTGGTGTCAAAGTGAAGTTCACTCCAACAAGATTTACATGACCATCACGCAAATGTAGGACAAATAAGCGAACCAACTCTGGATGGTGCTGAATCTGAGATATCATCTCGCAATATCGAAAACATGAATGTTGCTGAAAGCATGTCATTGCAAGCGGGAAGGCCTGCAATTGAACCAAAGAAGTAGGCTCCTCTCTGACATGCCTGCCACTTTTATGAGACCTCCTCGGTACATTTAGATCTGCGGTTGAATCACTGTCCTGCTCATATCCCTGCTCATATGATGAATTTGTCTCTGACATGATGCTGAAAACAAGGTGTTTGACAAGTATGTGCTGATATATGTATGGTGAAAACAATAGTTTGGTGTATGCTTTAATGCCACATATGCCACATATATAATAAGGTGCTGTGGAGAAATGTCACAATGGGACAAAGGACTGTCAAGTAAGATTTAAGTATGAGGACAGTCACTGTTTGGGGGACTTAGGGATTTGGGGATTCATAAGTGATATGGGAAAAAGTGATAGTGATGGGGGTATGATTAGGCAATAGAGACAACCTTTGAATGCTTCAGAAATTAGGATTTCACCAATTATAGGAAAGGAGGGAGATGATGGCAAATGATAGGGTTTGAGGATTCGAAAACATTGGAACAAAGGGTAAAAGGGATATGGGACAGTGGGAATAGAAGAGGGAATGTGGTATAATAATGTGATAGTAATGAGAGCACAAATGAAAGTGGGATGGTAGTTTAAGCACCAAACACCTCTTTGCAAACCCTAAAGAGCAGATTTAATATGGGTATAGGGTTTTACTCTTTCATTAACCAAAATCCAATGTCCTCGATTCTAAACACACCACACATGAATAAAATCACTAAACAGGCCTTGTCGACTTACTTGGAGAAGAATTGAGCTGAAGCAAATTGAGTTTTTGTGGAGCGGAGGTGATTTTGGCCTTGGAGGCTCTGTGTGCCACGCAAAAGCCCAATGCGCCACGCCTCGTGAGTGCGCCACACCCATTGTAAAATGCAAAGAGTTTTTCGGCTCTATGCGCCGCGCCCTGTCCCAATGCGCTGCGCTGTCTTCAAACACACAGTCGGCCCTTTAAACTCAGACTTCGTTCCTCCAAACTTCAAAATCGACTTTTCTCTTGGACTTGCTGAATATCTCTTGATGGAAATGGATTAATAACTTGGAGAAATATCTTATATAGACATGGTTTTAATTTTTGCTTCCCAATAACCCATTTTGTAATGTTTTTGACTTTGGCACTTTTTGCATTTAATACAACTTCTGTCTTTTTGTTTCCTCACTGACTTTCTGAGCTTTGAATGATGAAATTGGTTGATTTTTTGTAGGGATGTTGGCATCTAACCTTGGCAAAGGAAAACCAGAGTCTGCTTTGAAGTTTTCATGGCGGAAAAATACATATTTATTACAAAAACAATTTTTGCAATTTCTTCTTCAAAACAGAGTTTTGAAGAAGAAACATCCTCGAAAACATTACTTGACGATGTAAATCTGAAATGACACTTGTTGAAAACATCCTCATGGCCTGCGGGCATTATTTAACATTTCGGAAGACCACACCCTAGACCTAGAAACTAAAAGACTCTTTTTAGCCAAAATAACCATCTATGACTATAAATGACATGAACTGAACTTTGATGAATTTTGAGAAATTTTGACCAACCCAGCAGGTACAAGCATGCGAGAAAATGAGAGAACAAAACCCTTCCGTCAGACAATGGCATGCTCCTAACGGAATGCAGATGAATGAGTGGAATGAGACACCTAAACAATGAAGTGCAATAAGAGAAATTATCTCTGACGGAGGGATGTAAAGATCGACTCTAACATGTGCTAGAAGTAAATATGCTAGATTCTTTGACCTTGCAATGTTGTTATTGGAAATATGCATGTGACTATGTTAGAAGGAAATTTAGCACATGTTAGATTTCTTTTCTTGCAATGTTTCCACTGGAAATGTGCTTTAGCTTGTGCTAGAATTAAATTTTGCATGTGTTAGATTTATTTAACCCTATAATGTTGTTATGTTCTTATGTGTGTGCTAGAAGGAAATCTAGCACGTCCTAGATTTGTTTCATCTTATAATGTGCTCGTGTTGTGCTGTAAGGAAATCTAGCACATGTTAGATTTCCTTTGCCCTATAATGTTGTTGTTGTCAACATGCTTGTTTTTTTGCTAGAAGTAAATCTAGCATGCACTTGAATTCTTTCACCTTATAATGGGTTTGTGTGCGTGTCTTTATGCTAGAAGGAAATCTTACACACATTAGATTTCTTTCACCTTATAATTTTGTTATTGGCAACACACTTATGGTGGGGCTAGAAGGAAATATAGCACACATTATGTTTCCCTCACCTTTGAATGTCATTGTTTTTGTGATAGAAATAAATCTATAGCATGCACTAGATTTCTTCTGTCCTTCAATGTTGTTATGTGCTAGAAGGGAATATAGCACGTGTTAGATTTATTTCAATTTGAAACATGTTTGTGTTTGTGTTGGAAGAAAATTGATCACAAGTTAGATTTATCATACTCTACAATGTTGTTGTTGGGAACATGTTTGTATTTGTGGTAGACATGTTTGATTTGTGGTCACATTGACTATGTTAGAAGGAAATTTAGCACATGTTAGATTTCTTTTCTTGCAATGTTGTTATTGTCAATGTGCTTTAGCTTGTGCTAGAAGTAAATTTTGCATGTGTTAGATTTATTTAACCCTACAATGTTGTTATGTTTGGGTTTGAGCTAGAAGGAAATTTAGTACGCGCTAGATTTGTTTCAGAATGCCATGTTGTGGTTGGCAATCTGGTTGTTTGTGCTAGAAGGAAATATGCTAGATTCTTTGACCTTGCAATGTTGTTATTGGAAATATGTATGTGACTATGTTAGAAAGAAATTTAGCACATGTTAGATTTCTTTTATTGCAATGTTGTTATTGGCAATGTGCTTTAGCTTGTGCTAGAAGTAAATTTTGCATGTGTTAGATTTATTTAACCCTACAATGTTGTTATGTTTGGGTTTGAGCTAGAAGGAAATTTAGCACGCGCTAGATTTGTTTTAGAATGCCATGTTTTGGTTGCAAATTTGGTTGTTTGTGCTAGAAGGAAATATGCTAGATTCTTTGACCTTGCAATGTTGTTATTGGAAATATGCATGTGACTATGTTAGAAGGAAATTTAACACATGTTAGATTTCTTTTTTTGCAATGTTGTTATTGGCAATGTGCTTTAGCTTGTGCTAGAAGTAAAATTTGCATGTGTTAGATTGATTTAACCTTACAATGTTGTTATGTTTGGGTTTGAGCTAGAAGGAAATTTAGCACGCGCTAGATTTGTTTCAGAATGCCATGTTGTGCTTGGCAATCTGTTTGTTTGTGCTAGCAGGAAATATGCTAGATTTTTTGACCTTGCAATTTTGTTATTGGAAATATGCATGTGACTATGTTAGAAGGAAATTTAGCACATGTTAGATTTCTTTTATTGCAATGTTGTTATTAGTAATGTGCTTTAGCTTGTGCTAGAAGTAAATTTTGCATGTGTTAGATTTATTTAACCCTACAATGTTGTTATGTTTGGGTTTGAGCTAGAAGGAAATTTAGCATGCGCTAGATTTGTTTTAGAATGCCATGTTGTGGTTGGCAATCTGGTTGTTTGTGCTAGAAGGAAATATGCTAGATTCTTTGACCTTGCAATGTTGTTATTGGAAATATGCATGTGACTATGTTAGAAGGAAATTTAGCACATGTTAGATTTCTTTTCTTGCAATGTTGTTATTGACAATGTGCTTTAGCTTGTGCTAGAAGTAAATTTTGCATGTGCTAGATTTATTTAACCCTTCAATGTTGTTATGTTCTTATGTGTGTGCTAGAAGGAAATCTAGCACGTCATAGATTTGTTTCATCTTACAATGTGCTTGTGTTGTGCTGTAAGGAAATCTAGCCCATGTTAGATTTCCTTTGCCCTATAATGTTGTTGTTGTCAACATGCTTGTTTTTTTGCTAGAAGTAAATCTAGCATGCACTTGAATTCTTTCACCTTATAATGGGCTTGTGTGCCTGTCTTTATGCTAGAAGGAAATCTTACACACATTAGATTTCTTTTACCTTATAATTTTATTATTGGCAACACACTTATGGTGGGGCTAGAAGGAAATATAGCACACATTATGTTTCCCTCACCTTTGAATGTCATTGTGTTTGTGATAGAAATAAATCTATAGCATGCACTAGATTTCTTCTGTCCTTCAATGTTGTTATGTGCTAGAAGGAAATATAGCATGTGTTAGATTTATTTCAATTTGAAACGTGTTTGTGTTTGTGTTGGAAGAAAATTGATCACATGTTAGATTTATTATACTTTACAATGTTGTTGTTGGAAACATGTTTGTATTTGTGGTAGACATAAGTCTAGCACTTGCTAAATTTCATTCACTCTACAATGTTGCTATGTGCTTGTGTTTGCGCTAAAAGAAAATCTAGCACATCTTATATTTCTTTTACATTGCAATGTTGTTATTAGTAACATCTTTGTGTTTAGGCTAAAAGGAAATCTAACATGTGCTAGATTTTTTTTGTCCTGCATTGTTGTTGTTAGAAATATTTATATGTTTGTGTTAGAAGTAAATATAACACATTCTAAATTTTTCTCAACTTACAATGTTGTTGTGTGATAATTCTTCCATTAGAAGGAAATCTAGTATGCATTAGATTTCTTTCACCTTGCAATGTTATTATTTGCAATGTGCTTTTGTTTATGATACGAAGAAATATAACCTGTGTTAGATTTGTTTTGCCCAGCAATGTTGTTGTTGACAATATGTTTCTGAATTTGTACAAGAAGGAAATCTACTATGTGTTATATTTTCTTCACAATGGCATCTTATTTTTGAAAATCTAGTTATTTATGCTAGAAGGAAATCTAAAGATTTGCATTGTTTTTATTTGAAAATGTGTTTATGTCTATGCTAGAAGGAAATTTTGCAGACACCAGATTTATTTTTTCTTGCATTGCTGAAAATATGGTTGTGTTTTTGATAGAAGTAAATCTAACATATGCTACATTTCTTTCACCTTGCATTGTTGTTATGCACTTTTGTTTATGATAGAATGAAATATAGCGCGCGTTAGATTTCTTTCACCTTACAATGTTATTATTGGCAATGTGACTTTGTTTGTGCTAGAAGAAAATCTTGTGGGTGCTACATTTCTTTTTCCTTACAATGAAGTTATTGGTAATATCCCTGTGTTTATGGTAGAAGTAAATTCAACATGTATTAGGTTTCTTTAACCGTACAATGTTGTTATTTTCTTATGTTTGTGTTGTAAGGATATGTTGCATGTGCCAGATTTCCTTTTACCCTGTTGCAATGTTTATGTTGGCAAGGTGCTTATGTTTGTGCTAGAAGTAAATCTAGCACACGCTAAATTTCTTTCACCTTGCAATGGTGACGTGAGCTTTTATTTATTCTAGAAGGAAATGGGCATGCTTAAAGTTCTTTCACCTAGCAATGTTGTTATTGGCAATGTGATCATGTCTTTATTAGAAACAAATCTAGCATTTGGTAGAATTACTTCTAGAAAAAACATGAGCACATTGGCAACAACAATATTGCTAACAAAATTAAAAGCAAATCCAACATGTGCTTCATTTAATTTTCTTAGCAATATTGTTGTTGGCAACGTGCTCGTGTTTTTTCTAGAAGTAATTCTACCAAATGCTAGATTTATTTTACCATACAATGTTCTTAAGTGTTTTTTTTAATGTTAAAATGAAATTTAACATGCGTTAGATTTCTTTCACCTTGCAACATTTTTATTGACAATGTGCTTGTGTTTGTGATAGGGGGTAATATATAATGCTTTTTTTCACAATGCAATGTTGTTGGAAACATGCTTCTATTTGTCCCATATTTCATTCTTAGACCGCATATTCCATACAAAAGGCCTTCTAGTCATTTGAGGGTTTAACATTTCTTATATTGTAACAATGATCTACATAGACATGAACTAAAACCTCATTGTCTTCAAAAAGCAAGGACAAATTTCGCAAGCATGGAGATGTCCTAGGAAAAATTATTGTTGCAATGTTTTTTTTGACAATGTGTTTGTGTTTTTGATAGAAGGAATTTCATCATGCACTAGATTTACTATACAATGCAATGTTGTTGGAAATCTCTTGTATGTGATAGAAAAAATTCTTCAATGTGTTTTCCTTTTTACAGTCTCTATAGCAATCTAAGAATATACATGACTAAAAGATAAATTTTGTGTAAACATGATTTTGTTGTAGTATCTACTATTGTTGTCTTTTGGTAACGTGCTTAATAATGCTTGTGCTAGAAGGAAAGCTAACAGGTGCTAGCTTTCTTATAGAAACAATTAAAATAACATAATAAATTATTTAGGGGTGGCACCCTTTTTCTAATCAACACCATGATTAGCTATTATTGTGAGTTCTACACTTGTTATTGTTTTTGTTCATTTTGTTACAAATACAATGATGCAAGTAGTGGTAGTATTTATAAATTCATATTTTTTTCAATAATTTGAAACTATGATAATAGTTTCTTACTTTATTTTTAGAAACCATGGACCCTCAAGCTAGTGGGAATTCAAAGGAATCGTCCAAGAAAAAAGGAAGTTCATCAAATACAACATCAAAATCTTTAAATGGTATGACAATTTTAAAATTAGTTTGTACTTTGTTACAATGGTTGCCAATAAATGATTATTGATTAATGAAGTTCATGTTATCCTTATTTTTTAAGAAAAATTGCATATGCTTTTAGCTTCTTTGCTTTTGTGCATATGTATGAAATGAGATGTCATAGAAGATGAATTCACATTGTTTTCTAATTCATTTAATTTTTTTCACAATGCAATGTTGTTGTTGGAAACATGCTTCTATTTGTCCCATATTTCATTCTTAGGCCACATATTCCATACAAAGGGCCTTCTAATCATTTGAGGGTTTAACATTTCTTATATTGGAACAACGATCTATGTAGGCATGGAATAAAAATTCATTGTCTTCAAAAAGTAAGGACAAATTTCGCAATCATGGAGATGTCCTAGGAAAGATTATTATTGCAATGTTTTTTTGACAATGTGTTTGTGTTTGTGATAGAAGGAATTTCGTCATGCACTAGATTTTCTTCACAATGCAATGTTGTTGGCAAAGACTTGTATGTGATAGAAAAAATTCTTCAATGTGTTTGCCTTTTTATGGTCTCTATAACAAACTAAGAATATACATGACTATAAAACATAAATTTTGTGTAAACATGATGTTGTTGTAGTATCCGCTATTGTTGTTATTTATTCACAGTGTATTGTTGTCTCTTGGTAATGTGCTTAATGCTTGTACTAGAAGGAAAGCTAGCAGGTGCTAGCTTTCTTATAGACACAATTAAAAGAAATATTGTTGTTATTTATTCACAGTGTATTGTTGTCTCTTGGTAATGTGCTTAATGCTTGTACTAGAAGGAAAGCTAGCATGTGCTAGCTTTCTTATAGACACAATTAAAAGAACATAATAAATTATTTAGAGGTGGCACCCTTTCTCTAATCAACACCATGATTAGCTATTATTGTGAGTTCTACACTTGTTATTGTTATTGTTCTTGTTCATTTTGTTACACATACAATGATGCAAGTAGTGGTAATATTTATAAATTCATATTTTCTTCGATAATTTGAAACTATGATAATAGTTTCTTACTTTATTTTCAGAAACCATGAACCATGAAGCTAGTGGGAATTCAAAGGTATCATCAAAGGAAAAAAGAAGTTCACCAAATACAATACCAAAATCTTTAAATGGTATGAAAATTTTAAAATTAGTCTGTACTTTGTTACAATGGTTGCTAATAAATGATTGTTGATTAATGAATTTTGTGTAAACATGATGTTGTTGTAGTATCTACTATTGTTGTTATTTATTCATAGTGTATTGTTGTCTCTTGGTAATGTGCTAAATGCTTGTACTAGAAGGAAAGTTAGCAGGTGCTAGCTTTCTTATAGACACAATTAAAAGAACTATTGTTGTTATTTATTAATAGTGTATTGTTGTCTCTTAGTAACGTGCTTAATAATTCTTGTACTAGAAGGAAAGCTAGCTGGTGCTAGCTTTCTTATAGGCACAATTAAAAGAACATAATAAATTATTTAGGGTTGGCGCCCTTTCTCTAATCAACACCATGATTAGCTATTATTGTGAGTTCTACACTTGTTATTGTTCTTGTTCATTTTGTTACACATACAATGATGCAAGTAGTGGTAGTATTTATAAATTCATATTTTCTTCGATAATTTGAAACTATGATAATAGTTTTTTACTTTATTTTCAGAAACCATGGACCATGAAGCTAGTGGGAATTCAAAGGAATCATCAAAGGAAAAAGGAAGTTCACCAAATACAACACCAAAATCTTTAAATGGTATGACAATTTTAAAATTAGTTTGTACTTTGTTACAATGGTTGCTAATAAATGATTGTTGATTAATGAAGTTCATGTTATCCTTATTTTTTAAGAAAACCTGCATATGCTTTGAGCTTCTTTGCTTTTGTGCATATGTATGAAATGAGATGTAATATAATATGAATTTATATTGTTTTTAATTCATTTAATTTTTTACCGTTATAAATTCTTACAAATGTTTGCAGATGCTAAGAACTATGGTACAAAATGTGAGATTCTAAAAATCTATTTTATATTCATTTTCAAATAATTTGACAAAATTCTAGTATGCAATTTACAACTTAATGAATTTTGATTTATTATTGAATAATCTCCTACCAAATATTGCTAAGAAAAATTGAAATACACCATGTTAGTTGGATTTTCCACATTAAAAAACCACTTTTACACAAAAACACATGCAAATAACACTAGGAGTGAGTTTTAATGTGGAAACCCCATACTAACATGGGTATTTGCTTTTCCTAGCAATTTTAGCTTTGTGATTAAGGTTGTTTAATAATATTTTGTATTAAACGCCTTCCATAATTTTTTTTTTTGGTTACATAAGCTGTGGAATCTCGTGTCCCTGAAATTCCAAGTAAAGGAGTGAAGAAAATGCGAAAAACAAGTGATATACAAAAAATGTCTACTTCAATTGGTATGGTTGTTTTATATTTTATGTATACTCTCTTATAATTTTGTTTTTCCTAACAATTTTAGCTAGGTGATTACTTTTGGTGTCATATAGTAAACTTGCATAACACATGTACTCCTTTATTATTGTGTATGTAAAGAAAATAGTGTATTATAAGGTTAGTTAATAATCTTTGGTATTTCATGCCTTCCATAATTTATTTATTTTATTTTTATTTTTTAACATTTTTATTTACTTTAATGTTCATATATATATTATTGTTTATTTTTATTGATTTATTTTTTATTTTATTTATTTATTTATTTTTGGATCAGACTAGCCGTTATTTTTATTGTTTATTTTTATTTTTAGTGTTTAGTTTTTATATTTTATATTTTATTTTATTTTATTTTATTTATAGTTTTATTTTTATTTTTATTTTGTTATTTTTTATTTTTTATGGTCAAACTAGCCGTTATTGTACAACGGTTATTTGGAGCTTCTTTATCTATTTAAGTTGAGTCCTAGATCAGATTTCGTATCTTGTCCTGATGATGAACCACACTGGTTGGTTCGAAATGCGTCGACACAAATTTCTCCAATGTGATTTTCACCGAAATATTTGATACATAATTTATGGATCACAGAAGTCAAATTCCTAATAATTTATTTATTTATTTATTTTTATTTTTCATAAGTTGTGGAATCTCGTGTGCTTGACAATCCAAGTAAAGGAGTGAAGAGAAAATGAAAAACAAGTGATATACAAACAACGTCTCCTTCAATTGGTATGGTTATTTTATATTTTATGTATACTCTCTTATAAATGGTTAGGTTAGGTGGTCTTGTAAATTTTAAAATAACATTACATGAAAATATTTGGACTTTTAATTTCATTTTGATTTATGCAAATAATTTTTTTTTAAATTTTTGTATGCATAATCGGTTGGCACCAAAGCAAGTGAAATGTTACAGTCATCATCTAAGAAAAAGAAAAAATCAACTCAAATGATAGTATCAATAACACCTTCAACTTCTACCTTTGAAATGATTAAAAAAAACAACACATCTAATAAATATGAGTTTGTGCAAGATTGGTATGTCCAAATAGAAACTCCCATGAATATGTATCCTGATATGTACTTATTTGGATCCATCGATGAAAAATAACCTGAGATATTAGGAATAATTATTAATTTCTATGCTTACAATGAAAATGACATCGACTTTCAAGTGGAGGTGATTAAAGAAAATGAAGTAAAATTAATTTATTGTCAAGTGGAGTTTACAAAATTTAGACCAGATTTGATTGAAGCTTCAAGTAAAAATTCACCAAATATGATAAAAAATTCAATGTTTAAGTTGGATAACTATGAGAGTTTTGCTACATCTGGATTGAATAGTTGCATAGATTTTTTAGAACGCATCACTACAGTTCTAAGATACCCCTATGTAAGATGTGAAAAAACATCATCTGTACTTCTTTATTTACAACAAAAAGGAAAACTTCTTGACAAAATACCAGATGATAAACTCGATTGTCATTTAATTGCTTTAAGAAGAGTATATTTATCTGAATTAGAAGAGAACATTATTGAAAGTGATTTCAAACCTACTATAGAATTTCAAAAAGCTAGGAAAGTTGAATTTGAGACAACAAAACTTGCAGATCAATGTGATGAAATTCATGAAGCTTTCAAGAATTGCTATCTATCTTCAAACACCTTTAGTAGAAAGGTGGATGTTGTAAGATGTAGAGAAACCCCCAAAGTGTTTAAATTGAGATCACTAGATGACTTAAATGTTCAAGTATTAGTGAAATCATTCCTAGAGAAATTTCAAACCTCATTGCCTGATGCTCTTCTGATTCCATTTGACATCAATGAGTCCGATCCATTGGTCAAATCTATCAAAATTATAAATGAGACAGATTTAGATGCTAAGAATATCAATTTTTGGATAGTTGATAGCCAACACACCATTCAGGCAGTGAAAGAAATTTTATCAAATCCTAAATATAATGTATCTATGGAGGTGAAACAAAAATATAAAAAACGCAATGCTCGATTCTTGCGTCCATCAGTTGAACCCATTGAGGTGATTTGCATTTGTTTTCAACTAAATTCTGCCAATAAGGTATTCTACAAAACTCCATTTATTGATTGTGTCCGATCAGCAAGAAATTTCTTAATTTCCAATGACAAATTAAAGAAAAGGAGGATTGGATGTTCCAAGACAACTGGAGACAAGGTACATTATTTTATTGTTTTTGCATTTAACATTTAAAGTCAATAATATGTGTCATATTTTCTCATATTTGTAGTGAATTATCATTAGTTTAATCCTTTTTTAATTTCATCTCTACATTGAATTTTTATTAGTTTATATGTATGATTTTATCAGGTCATGATGAAATGTTGTGCTCCTTCGACTGTCCAATTACAAATTTTTCTGATAAAAAAATTCTCTTATATCTTAATCAAGATATTTGGGATAAGTGGGACATTGTCTTTAATTGTTACCAACTAGGCACATTAAAGTGTTCTCCAAGCCAACCTGATTTTGAGAACTAAAAGAAGAATAGTCTACACAGTTTGACAGTGGTTACTTTTCGTCCCCTTCAGGGATTAACCATAGAAGAAATTGGTTTAGTAGTAGAAAATTTATTGAATGGAACCATTTAGTTTTTTTATTCCACCTAATCATCCAACAAATGCCATAAAATTAAAAGATTATTGTTCTAAATTGAAAACCAATAGAACAATATTGGATGCAATGGTTGCATATTGTCAAAGTCATGACGAGAAATTGAATGATAAGACTCTTACCACATTCAATATTCTTGAGCATTATGAAATTAACGAGCTCATATTTTCCAATTTTTGCAAAACTGTGGAGGGGTCTACTTATGTAAAAGGAACACGAAATACAAAGATAGATTCCCTTTCTAAACAAGCATGTGGAGTCCTTGACAAAATGATAAAATAATCAACAAACGTTCAACAAATTGAAAACAATTTTGAATTTGGTTGTCATTTTGGAGGGCCTGATCTTTTGTCAACACTTTTGTACTCTTTTCCATGTCAGTTGCAACCAGTTTTACATATTGACCTTGTTGTTCTGGATACAGTGGCTTTGAAAAAGAACCATTCCACAAGAGCTATTATATTCAATTTTTTCGATTTCTTATCGAAAAAACGAGTTGAATGACTTTACTACAGTTCTCTTAGTAGAACTTTGGTTTTGTAATGATGTATGCCAAAATTTGGAAATTGCCATACAGAACTCCAAGGTCAAATATAAAATGACTATTGGAATTTATGAATATAAGTCCCAAAATAATTATAGTTATGATATAGTTTTGACTATACATTTCTATACATCAGAATTAAAAATGTTCGAGGCTTCAAAATACTCTCACACATTTGAAGACACACTTAATGAAAATGAGAGAGATTATGATTTCTGGATGGATTTATTGGAAAGACATCAACATTGTAGTGATGCAAAAGTGGTTATTTCTCTTTATGCAGGGTCAAATTTAATCAAGGCTTGTTGTACATATAGGAGAATAATTGCATGTGTTGTGCAAATAGAATCACAAAGGACAATAATGTTGAATAGTTACAAATCTTTTCAACTATCAAACCAAGGATCCATTAGCTTCTTGGAAAATTCAGGTACTATAGTTTCTTTGTTGTTTCTCTTATAATAATTTGGATACTATTTTGGTCAAATTTCTTAATTGTCAAAATGTTTACTACAATGACTAATGATGGGGATTCTAAAACAGGGAATGACGAAAGTGGGAAGCAAACAAATAATCAATATAGTGCACATGATGTTGAAACAAATTTAGAGATGGAAATAGGAGGAGAAGATGTTATTATATCAGGTACATAATTTGTTTGGTTATTGCTCGTGTTACTTTTTTAATTAATTTAATTTTCACATTTATAACATTTTCGGATGTCTATTATAGGGAATTATGAGAAGAAAGGAATTAATCAAGACATTGACCATGAAATGATGGAGATAGAAATAGGTATTAGTCTCTCTCTCTCTCTCTCTATTGTCCCAAAAAACTACAACCAAGATCAAGATATTATATGGATGATTAAAGATGATTCATTTTTTATATAGTTGATTGATGCTTTTATTCATGGTCACAATTTATAACATTTTTTATGTTTATCATAGTGAAAAGCAAGGAGAACAAAAACATTGATCAAATGCATGTGAAACATAGCTATAATAAAGCAAATGATATCATATTAGGTAGTTAACATGAACTTTGTTGTTTATTCTTTTGTTTGGTTTTTTATTCAATTAATCATTGTCACAATTTATAACATATTCGTTGTACATTATAGAGACAAATAATGAGAACGAAGGCAATAATCTGAAGATTGAGAAACAAAGTTGTAATCAAGAACAAAATATAATATTAGGTACTTGTAATTTTCCCATTTGTTTTCCTTATTATTTAATGATTTTTATTCATTTTCACAATTCAAACTATCTTATATGTTTAATGTAAAGGCAAATAAAGAGAACAAAAATGATGATGAGGTGCAAAGTTATAATTATGAAGATAATGCCATATCAGGTACTTATTACTTCCTTTATTATTATTATTATTATTATTCAAATTCTAATGCTTCTATACCATAACATTGTATATGTTTATTATAGGAACAAATGAAAATAACAAAACTAACAATCAAAATAATGTTAAAAGTGTGTGGGTGTGTATTTCGTAGGTTACATTGATAAGGCTTTTCTTTAATTGCGAATTTTGTATTGAATATATATTTTATTACATAATTTGATCATATTTAATTGAAGATTTAATATTTTTAAATCCAGGTTCTGTGAATATGATAAAAGAGAAGATTGTTTCATCTATAAGTAGTCAAAAGAACACTCATGGTAAGCGTATTGTTTCGATATTTTTTTTAGTAATTTTTGTAACAAGAGTAAAATGGTTTGACTAGACTATTTTTTATTGTATTGCAGCCCAAATAACTGAAAAGAAATTAGTTATTATTGAATTAAGGGACATTTTTTACCATAGCATCGATGTTGAAGCAACAAACAAAGGACATATTGTGAAAATGGGAACTGATGCAAATTACAAAATAGAGAAAAAGTTATTTTGGATTCATCCACATGCAAATACATTTTTTGAAATGTGTTTCAAAAATGAATATTTTGAAATTGCAATTTGGACGATAGCTTCAAAACAAAACACAAAAAGAGTTCTAAAAAAGTTTAGTTTTTTTTTTTTTTTAATAGAAAAAATACAAGATGAACTTGTGTTTATGTGCACTGCTTCAGAGTGTAAACCAAAAAAGGGACATAAGGCCATTGACAATCCAAAAAAAGGTATACACACTAAATCATTGAAAAAGGTGTGGGAAATGCATACCCAATATGATGCAACCAATACTATTATAGTGGATTGTTCATTTGAGAGAATCCAAAGAAATCCAAAAGAAAATGTGATCCTTGCCCCTCAATTCATTGGAACAAATAAAGAGGATGATTGGTTGATTGAAAAGCTATGGAGAATGTTGATTAAATGCAGCAAGGCAACAGATGTGCGGGCTATTTTGAAGGATGTTCAAGAACATCTAATAGTATCTTAAGATGATTGGTGTCTATTTCATGTCATAATATGTATGACATCATGAATTATTACTATATTTTGTAGCCCTTTTAAATTTAAGTTTATTTCTATTTCACAATACTAATAAAAGAATTGTTGATTTGGTTTGTCAAAAGTAGAATAAAATAATTTTATGTTCTTTATTTTTGTGAGATATTATTGTATTGATAACAATTATTGATTTGAATGGTTGTTTAATGTTTTCGTATCAAAATTTCTCATGCTATAGAAACTTTTACAATGGATTAGATTGTATGTAAAAATTAATAGATAATTGTTCTATTTGTATTGAAACATTACAATTATTTTTTTCAATTGTGGTTTAAGTTATCATTATACAGGCTTTGAAATTAGTAATGCAAATGATGGTTCACTGCATTGTTATAAATTTTTTTATTTCATATAAGTTGAAAAAATATATTAGGATGTATGTAGCCTCAACAATAGACATAGAATCTTTACTAAAAGAAGCACCAAAAAAAACTAAAGTAGAGACTCTAGAGCGTATAATTAAGTAGGTTTGAAATTTAAAAATTGTATTATATTACATGTGGAAACTAATATATAATTAGTTTGTTTAATTGAAACCATTGTAATTATATCTTTCAATTCAAATTAAACAAATCATTATAAGACTTAAAATCAATGATTTAGATGGTGGGTCAATGTGATCCTATAAGACTTGCTTATTCCAAACAAATTAAATAAAGGTATTAGGTTGTACGTATAAAGTAAACATATCATTAGTTTGTTCACTTTACTGGGGCTAGTAATTATAATTTGTGATTACCGTTAATTTGAAACGTAATATTAACATAATTTGTGATTCTCATTTGCAGTGCAGTTGCAGACGCAAATGAGAATCACTATAAGTCAAAATATGTTGTTGATATTTGAAATGGAAGGAGTTTTATTCCAATCGTACACCAAAGAAGAACAAAATTGTTATATTCAAAGAGAAGCAGATTGGCAGTTCGGTGATAGGTCCTCTTTTTTAAGGCCTTTACATTCAGAATTGTTAAAATATTGCTTAAAAAATTATGATGTTGCAATATGGACATTAAATGTCACTGAGAAGTACATCCGACGAGTACTTGAAATTTCAAATATTGATATAGAGGACTTTAAATTCACATGGAACAAGTCTCATTGTCATTTGCAAACAAAATTAGAAGCAGGGAGGAAAATACAAATTTATGAGAAGAGGTTAACTAATGTGTGGTCCCAATATGGAGATAATTATGGAGAATCGAATGTATTGCTAATAGATACAAAAAATCATACTTCTCAATTCATCGGATATCGATCAAACTACATCTTGATAAAAGCCTATATAGGAAAAGAGCAAGATACTTGGTTTATGCATATTTTATTCCCCTTTCTTAAGACACTTCATCGTATGAAAGAGAAACGTGAGTACAATTGAATGTTCAATAGAACATGTACTTCATTGTAATGGATGAAGATATTTTTCTTTATAAATTTGTTCACAAGTACATTCTAATTTTTGAATGCAATTTGAACATAGTTTTTCTGAATCAATTTGTATGATTTTATATCTTTTGGAATCTTATATGGGAATTTTCAATTTTAATTTTTTTTTGGAAAAAAATCAGAACTTTCTATTAATAAAAAAAAAAATTACAATGGGAATTGTCAATTATATTATTATATATTTATATTATTATTTATAATTATTTTTGCAATGACTTTGTTGTATCAATTTTTTTTTGCTAATATGTGTGTGTATGTGCGTTCTTAAATGAATTATTTTCCATTGAAATAATCTTACACGAACCATCAAGGCATGATTGTATTTTTATTGACTTGTATTTACTTATATGAATAATACTCATATATAAATGTGAAATAAGTTTTGAAATAGAGCTCATTGCAAACATAAGTGCAATTCTTATTGAATAAATTATAATAATTTACTTGATAAATGCTAAAAGCACTATTGGCTATTCAGGCTAATGGGAAATGTGTCATAAGAAAATGATTTGAACTGTTTGAAGCATAAGATATCTGATTTCTCAATCCATATTTTACATAAATTTATATACTTCAATCAATTAATGGTTGTAATTAAAATCATATATCATATAGAAAATAAACAACACTCAAAGTTCGTTATTGACCTTTTACCTATAAAATGCATTAATATGAGTGCATAAATGTGATATTTATTGTTTGAGATAAAAATCTATTATAAATAATTTTGCATTTGTAAATAAAAACATATAATTAAAAATAATGATTGCTAAGTGGACTATCAAGGTTTGATTGGATGCTATCATAGATAATTACGTCTTTGAACTTTATTTTTATTTTTTATTTTTATTTTCTTCATATTTTAAATAAACTGAAATCATATCATATGAGCCATAATTTTTTATTTTTATTTTTTAAATCAACTATTTGCGTATGTAATCATCTATCCCATATAAGTTAATAATGAATCCATTTATTGACCTTTATTTGTCTACCGTAATGAGTATTAATTTCATATTGTATTTAAAAAATAAAAATAAAAATCCATGTAAACCAAAAATCTCTTCTTAATAAAACATGGAAAAATTAATTAAAAACGTGTTAAGTGGGCCATCTACATTAAATAAAGTGATAGATGATAAATGTTTGTATTTAAAATTTTTGCACCATAAGACATTTATATTCCCATCCATTTTAACATATCTTCATTTTCAATTCTTAAATAATTTACTTGTAATTTAAACAATCTCATAGAATCCACCATGACTCGAAGCTATTTATTGTATTCTCTTTGGTTATACACATTAATGGAAGTTTATAAATGTATATATTTTTGAAATGTAGCTCCTAATGTAAACAAATATATATTTTTTATAAAACAAATTAAAAGTAATGGATACTAAGTTATAAGTGGTCTATATAAAGCCATTTACCAACTTTTATTTGCTTATCATGAAGTTTAATATAAGTGTATAAATGCGACATTGTTTTTTCGAAATAAAACTCCTTGTAAAATGAAATGTTTTTCCTAACAAAACATGAAATAATTATTTGATAATGAATAGTGAGTAGATTTCTCAAGTTCTCTTAAGATATTGGTCATAAATAAATGTATTTAAACTTTTTACAACTTACACCATTTGATTTTCTCATCCCTATTAGCATTTTGTAAATTTCCATTCGTAAATAAATCATTTATAATTGA
The DNA here is from genome assembly GCA_034641835.2 of Pinus albicaulis. NCBI lineage: Eukaryota > Viridiplantae > Streptophyta > Pinopsida > Pinales > Pinaceae > Pinus > Pinus albicaulis. The sequence goes on from CM076571.1 coordinate 780,575,905, forward strand.
AATAATAAAAGCCAACTAGACATAAAGCATGGCATATTAAATTCTATTTAGTTATATGCATTGATACAAGGTTATAAATGTATTATATTTTTTAAATAAAGCTCTTAATGTAATTAAAGATACATTTATTAGAAAAAATAATAATTTAAAATCAATCGATGATGAGTTCTAAGTGGTTTATTATATTTTCAATCGATAATTTTTTCTATCTATGCATTTTTAAATCAATTACTTTTATATAAAATCATGCCATATAAGTCGATAAGTCAAGAAACAATCGATTGATTTTTATTTACCTATCATGTGGTTTAATATGAATGTATAAATGTAACATTGTTATTTATAAAAGAAAACTCTATGTAAAAAAATGTTTTTTATTAAAACATGGATTGATTAATTCATAATGTCATGCATTAAGTAGACTATTCAGGCTCATTCAAGAGTTGCATCACAAATGAACATCTTTATTACCTCTCATGTCGTTTAATATGAATGTATAAATGTGACATTGTTATTTCTAAAAGAAAACTCTTTGTAAAAAAAATGTTTTCTATTGAAACATCATTGGATTAATTAATTCATAATGTCAAGCATTAAGTAGTCTATTCAGGCTCATTCAAGAGTTGCGTCACAAATGAACATCTTTAAACCTTTTTCCACCACATGACATGATTTTCCCATTAAGATTAACATTTCGTAAAAATCAATTATTAAATAAACTATTTGTAATTAAAATAATCTCATAGAAGCTAACAAGGTGTGAAGCTATTTATTGTATTCCATTTAGTTATATGTATTGATATAAGTTTATAAATGTAATATTATATTTTCGAAATAAATTTCTTAATGTAAGTAAAGATACATCTTTTACAAAACTAATTAGAATTTATTGATAATGGGTTTTAAGTGGTTTATTTAGATCGTGACACAGAAAATCATGTGCAATAGATAAATGAATTTTAGTCCACATTTAATATTCAAAATTAATATTTTAATGATAAATTATTAGTAGTTACATTAAGTATTTAATAATCAAAGAGCATGAAGACTATATACATTTCAACTAAAATCCATATTAAGTTGTGTTTCACACTTAATTATTCCCCATTAACAATTCTTATAATTTTCTCCTCTTGGTGAAAGTACAATAGGTTGTGGGAAAGGGGGTTAGAGTTGTCTAACACAAAAATCAAACATCGATGGCTCTATTATGTTCTCCATAACTATAATATATTTCTTGGATGTTAGGCATACTAATATGATTTACCTTAAACACATTGTTTCTAATATTTCTGTTTTACACTTTTATTGTGAATTTATACTATTTTACCTAACAATCCCATGTTTGACCTATTCAGGGTCTCTAATTCGTTTGACATTCCCAAATTATTTTTATCTTAAATTAAGTTAATATGATGATTTAAAAAATAATGAATGTTGTTGAAGGCCTTGTAATAGAAAACATCCAAATTTAATGAAATATGTGTTAATTGTGTCATTAAGCCAGCCTACTGCTTTCAAGAGAGAGCTACCAAGAGAGATATATAGATGGTCAGGTGTAAAAGCCATTGATTCGAAGGAAGGCAAGTAGGGAGCCTCCAACATCCATGGATTACCTACCTCCAGACAGACAGATACACTCACATCAATGGATGAAAATCAGGTTGCCCTTCTCTCAAGTGCCAATCTTTTCTTTTTCAAATGCGCATTTGGAAATAGCATTTTCAAGTTCCAACCCTTTCGGATGAGGGTGTCCATGCCCAGGGTCCCAAGCCAGAGGAAATTAGGTGCAAAAACAAGTTGCCTATACATAAAACACAAACAAATGCAATTTAGGGAACCCTTATAGAATATGCCTCGAACACCCTCAACACGAGGCGTGTAGCATTATCAAATACACGTTTTGCAAAGCTTTTTTGGATCAATTGGAACCAACCACCCCAAATAACATTTTCTTCAAATGGGATTCTATTTTTATATGCACCCCCCCCCCCCACCCCCATAGTTTTTTATTAGGGAGCGATGACCCCACCTTGCCTTATCTAAGGTTTGAAGGTTACTTGCCTTCACTCGAGGATTAAGGCACCCGACCAAAATTTATGCAAATTAGGAGGAAAATATGCAAGTTTACTATACAGAAATTTGTTTTTTCCTGGTATTGGAATCATAGTCGGACCCTCTGGGTTTTCTTTAGACAAAATTGCATTTGGGCGAAGAATTTTTTTCGAATTCACCGACAAACCAACCACCATGGCTTTTAGATCTTGCTTGAGGCATGGAATGGTTGCATCGTTCGAGTATCCAAAGATTGCTTCAAACATATGCTCTCAATAAATGGAAAAGGGGACATATGAATAGCTCAGGGAGCAGAGATCAATTGACACAATATATCAGCTACACTGGTGGGTTGTTGGCTTTCGGCTAAAGACAAATCTAGGAGAAAAATCCTCCTATGGGATCACCCACTTTTGGTGGGTAATATGTCCCACGTGCGAAGCTAACATGAAGTGAACAAGATATGTAACTACCTCCATAGGTAGACAAGTTGATCCATGATTAGATGTGCAAATAACCAACTTCATCCATGCATGTGGAACCTATGACCAAGTAGCTCCATGAAGCATGATCATCCCAAGGTAAAATTAGTGGTGGAAGATAAAATAGATGCCCCATGATTCTGGACACCCCCAACAAATGTAGCATAGGAACATGTGCAATGTAATATCCTTGTCAATCTGCATGTACATGTAAGCAATAAAACTCCTCAAGTGGATATATGCATCAAGTAAATGTGAAAATTCCTAGATATAACAATCTCAGGAATCCTACTGCAACCAACTGAATCTACTTCACCTACTTTGTAAATTACATTAAAAAATTATTTCAGATTACTTCTTGAAACATTGAAGTAAATTACTAAAGGAGCCTACACTTAATTAAATATTGTTTTGAAACAAGGAAATTGAGCAAAGAAAAACATACACATAGGACACCGTTATTTTTGGACGAAATTCCTCAAAAAATGTGGGAAAGCTGATGCAGCAGATATGAGGGTTTTATTATTAAGAAATAGCCAAATCCTGAATACATCTCTGAATACCTCAAGGGTTATTCAGTTACAGAGAGAGAAATACCGGTAGAAATATTTGTGATATTACCTCACACAATCACTGAAAATTTCCTAGATGATCTGTACACTTGATGAGATTCCCCTGGAGGTGTTGATTTTTGGGTAGCATCGGATGTGCTCTAGCTCTGAATTTTTGGTGAGGGACTAGAACACATGAGATATCCAAGACCCAGAAATCATTTGGAGAAATTCCACCCAAAGTGAAAGTTATTCAAATAATTAATTGTTTTTAATGGAGTCTAAGTTAAAACTTAGGAAATTAAAATAATTAAAGTGAATTAAATTAAATGTGGGTGAGAAGCTTCTAAGTGACGAGGATCATGTATGCTTTAATCTTAGCCATTTATTAAATATTAGATCATGGTCATTGATTCATCAACAGGAAAAGTATAAATGAAGGCTCGAGGGTCAGTTGGAGAACACACACAGTGAGTGAATCTGAAGATTGAATTATTCTGACAAAGCAGTGCTCGGATGAAGATAAGATCTGCATGATTCAGTAGCAGTGAGAGGAAGAAGCAGTTATTGGTCGAAAAACAAAGAATACATAGCAAAGAGGAAGCAAAGACCACAGATGAAGCAACACAGCCACCAGGAGAGGTGACGTAGTCCCCAGAAGGAGTGACGCAGGCCCATGCAAGGTTCACGTAGGGACTGCGCAGAGTTTCCAAGGGATAGTCCGAATTTTGTTGGAGATCGGTGTTTCTGAGCTGGGAAGGCTGAAACTCAATTTTCCAAGAGGCAGATCGATTCAGAGAAGAGGTGACGCAGTTATCAGCCATCCCCACGCAGGCCTATGCATCTACTGTGCAGAGGAAGCGCACAGGGAGCTAGGGTTTTGCCAGTTTGGATCCAGATTAGTTGGGACTTGTAGTGTGAGGTAAAAATCACTATTTTATCTGTTTGATGGGATTCTCTTTTTTGGGTGAGCCGGATTTGGCACCCTAGTTGTACTCAGAAAACTGCTGCTTAATAATAAAAACCCTCAGATCTACTGCACCGGTTTTCCCGCATTGGGTTTTTCCAGGGACGTAGTCCAAAAATAAGTGTCCTTTGTGTTATTGTATCATTTATTTTTCAGTACTTGATATGTATATTTGTGTGGACTGTAGTGCATTTGCATTAATATTTACCGAATAATTCTGTAAATAAACTTGTTAATTAAAGAACACAAGTAGGAAATGTGAATGAGTTAACGACATTAGGATTTATGTTTATTAGATTCATAAATTTTCACAAGAGGTCCCTGCATTGCCTCTACACAATCACTGCATAGGGCCTGCATCACCTACTCTTGACACTACATCACCCAAGTTGTAGATCGATCTGCCTCCCGAAATCTGAGATCTTCACCTCCCGGTCTCACACCTGGAATCCCGACTTCTGAATCTGATCCAATTGTAAAATCTCAAAAAACCTCTTGGCCAATGCGCAACCTCTACATAGCCCTGCGTGACTATGTGTTGGCTCTGCATCAACCTCTCTAGCTCTATGCTAGCTCTGCTGGATCTCTTTCTGCCTCTCTCTGCTGATGATTCTCTGGCTGAGAAAATCACTTTCTATGGAAGTTATCTTTCCCCCTCTCTGCGCTGGAATCACTTAGATAGATTTCTCGTCTTGAGCACTGCTCACTTCAAAAATTTTGACTTCTAGATTCACTCAGTGTTTCTTTCCAAATGGCCCTCAAGCCTTCCTTTATATTCTTCTCGTTGAGACATCAACGGCGAAGATTAGATCTCTAATCAACGGCTAAGATTATAACTTGACTTGATCTTCTCTTTTTCTATATCATTCAAACTTTGTTTTATTAATACCCTTTAATTATTTAATTTCCATAAGTTTAGACTTAGGGTTCCCATTAAAATAATTAATTTTTTCAATAAAACATTTTTTGAGTGGAATTTCCACAAAGGATTTATGGGTGCTTTAGAATACATGTGGATAAGCCTCTCCACAAATTTGGAGACTTAGAGCACTTCCGATGCTACCAAAAATCAACGCTCCCTCTTAGCGAGGAAAGTGCTTTAACAATATGCCTACTGCATACTTCTCTGACCCTGAAGCATCCACTACATTGTTGATGTCTAATAAGTTGTCCACCAACCACTGCATTTATGCTACAACTGTATTGATGGCCATGACACTGCCATTGTTTCATCCGTACTACAACTCCCTCTCAAACGTTGCATATGCTATGCTGGCATCACTGCCACTACTAACACTGCATCTGCACTACAACTCAACTGCTGAGAGAAGCAACTGAAACCACCCAAAAACCTGAAACTGTTGAGTAATGCATCTCGGTGCTAAAATAACTGACTGTTGATATCTATTGCAATGTCCCTACTCCGCACTGTGATGCTATTGCTCTAAATTGAGCTACTACTTCTTTGCACTACGCTACTACTGCGCTACACTACGTTGTTGTTGATCTGCTCTGCGCTGCTCAGAAGTTGGCGCTGCTACCCACTGCAACTATCATCTCTGCACTACTCTACTCTGACTAAAAACTCCTCCATCCCACTACTAATGATCATGGGCTCCTGTAGCAAGGTGATGATCCATGATGTGGGATCCTCAAGGATCCTGCCCAACTAAAGTTCAAGGTAAACTACGGTTCTATGTCACTCCATCTCTGTCCTGGATATGCGTGGGCACTCATGGCATACTCATCCTTCTCGATCTTCGCGATTGTGACCTTTGGATCGTGCTTCTCATCCTTGTCCTTTTTCTTCAAAGGACACTCTGATGCAAAGTGGCCAATCTCGCCACATCTAAAGCACTTCACCTTCGAAACATCTCTCTTTTTTTTATGTTGCTCCCGTTGTCCCTTAAATGTGAGGGATGCATTCTCCTCCTCCTCTGAATTCTTCAATCTACTCCCGCTGCAACCATCAAGTTTGTACTTGACCAGATCTCTTCTCAGCTCCTTCTCCTGAAGAGCTAGCCACATCAACTCCCAACTACGTTGCATTTCCCTGCCTAAGATACTTTGGACAAACACTTGCCACTCCTTAGTGATTGCGTTAGGGGCTAGTCTCGCCATTGTTGTAGCAGATGGGGTGTATTCCACGGCTCCAAACTGATCACAAATATCTTGAAGTCTCATTAAGAATGGAACAATGTGTTGCCCCTTCTGCATCTGGATCATCCGGAGCTTCTGCTCCTAGTACATCTTCCACTGCTCGGAAGATCCTTCGTATAGCACATACAAGGCCTCCCATATCTATCTGGATGTGTCCTTGCCAACTATATGAGAAACTATATGATCCTTGACACCATCAAGGATTAGCCTCTTGGCCTTTTCCATATCAGACTTGTACTTTTTGTCCTGATCCAGATCTATAGGTACAAAAACCATGTTTTCCACGAACGCCTTAAGATCATATTCGTCGAGAAGGAATTTGATCCTTTCCTTCTAGATCACGTAGTTGGACGAACCCTCCAACCGATCCTGATCTCTGAGTCCGTGAGATGCCATCTCAGCCCAAAAATGTCGAACTGCTCCCTTTTTCTACCTACTGCATAGCTTATAGGCTGGCTTACGCACTCCTTGATGGAGCTAGTAATTCTGTTGCTCCTTTGTTGCCCAAAAAATGACAAAAACTGAATTCCTCGACAAAGGAACTCACTGAGGAATAATTCCCTCACTATGTGCTCTTCTCCTTCGTTTGAAGCTTCTCTGCCTAGCAATTTCTTGTAGAAAAATTGCGTCCCTATGGCTCTATGTGAAGGCTCTATGCTTCTCCCTCTGCCTTGGAAAGATCTCGATCCGAAAGTCTTACCTCTTTGTCGACTCACTCAGAGAGACCACCTCGAAAATTCAGCCCTTCTGGCTAGAATTGCGCAATACATCTAGGGATTCAATTTGTTGCTGCTGCAGCAATTCGCCCTTCACTTCAATGCTAGATCTGCTCTTCTTGTTTCACATCAAACGCTATGATACCATGTGAAAATTCCTAGATCTAACAATCTCAGGAATCCTACTACAGCTAGTTGAATCTACTTCACCTACTTTGTAAGTTACATTAAAAAATTATTTCATATTATTTCTTGAAACATTGAAGTAAATTACTGAAGCAACCTACGCTTAATTAAATATGATTCTGAAACAAGAAACTGAGCAAATAAAAACATACACATAGGACACCGTTATTTTTGGATGAAAGTCCCTGGAAAAACTCAATGTGGGAAAATAGTGCAACAAATCTGAGGGTTTATTATTAAGCAATAGAAAATCCTAAATACATGTCTGAATACCTCAAGGGTTATTTAGTTACAAAGAAAGAAATACTGGAAGAAATATTTGTGAGATTACCTCACACAATCACTGAAAATTTCCTGGATGATCTCGACACTAAATGAGATGCCCCTGGAGGTCCCTGAGTTCCCTCTGCATAGTCACTGCGTAGGGCCTACGTCACCTCCTCTTGGCACCTTCTGCCTCTCTCTACTGATGATTCTCTAGATGAGAGATACACTCTCTCTCCGGAAGTTTTCTCTACCCCTCTCTGTGCTAGAATCACTTAGATCGATTTCTCGTCCTGAGCATTGCTCACTTCAGAAATTTCAATCTCTAGAAATTTGTATAGTCTTCTCATTGAGACATCAACGTATGAAAATAGATCTTTAATCAATGGCTAAGATTATAACTTGACTTGATCTTCGCTTTTTCTAGATCATTCACTCTCGGTTTTATTAATACCTTTTAATTGTTTAATTTCCCTAAGTTTAGACGTAGGGTCCCCATTAAAATAAATATTTTTTTCAATAAAACATATTCTGAGTGGAATTTCCACAAACGATTTCTGGGTTCTCTAGAATATATGTGCCTAAGCCTCTCCACAAATTTGGAGACTTAGAGTGCTTCTGATGCTACCAAAAATCAACAGTAAAATGTACCAAATCAATCCAACTCAAGCTCCAAGAACCAACCTCAATAGATGCGCACAAAAAATCCTCCAAGTGGCATGGGTGGCTCCAAAGTCTAGTAACCATCCATAGATCAAGGTAGATGAAATGGATATTGAGATAGGAGGTTAAGAAGCATAGAATCGACACCATAGATAAAGTTGCAAGTCATCAAATACCAAAACCTCCACACATGTGCAACAATCAATATCCAATGGCCTCAGTCCATCAAAAATTCCTCCACAAGTGTGCAAGCAAGGGAGTGCTCCAACAAATGTAGCTTAGGAACATGTGCAATGTGTTGACTTTTGTGTAGCTTGTGAGGTACTCCAACCCTTAGGGTTCGAGGTTGGAAGGCAAAGTTCCACAAGAGGCACTTGTGCGCTTGGAACCTAAGCATGGGGTTTTTCACCCATCGGGATTTGGGCCAAAACCATGAGGAGTTTGAGCGTGAGAGAATTTGAAGTGATAGATCTTGGCGTGGCAATTCCAATGACTCGAAGATCACCCAAATCGGAGCTATAGAACTTGAGTTATGAATTTTTCAAGTTAATTGTGGGTTAATGTGGCACCAAATGGAGGTCGGCTTCACACTTTGGAAGGCCACAAGTTATGTTTTGACACCACATGAACTTGTATAAATATAGGTGATGTTGGAGGTCACATTTCACCCATCCAAGAGCATCAAATACCAAAATACATACCTGCAATTACCTAAAGGGAGGACATAACACAGGATGAGAAGGACTGTTTTGGAGATTATTTGATTATCAACAGGGTCGAGACACCACAACAAGGAGGCCAAAAGCTTGGAGGTAAGTTTTGGGTTGTGTTTTTGGGTATTTTCATGTAATTGGAGATTTGAATTGAGCATAACAGACAGTCAGAGTGGAGAGGTGGTTTAGGTGAGGTGTTACCTCTGTTTGTGAGGCTGCAGGAGACTGAATCGGGATGCAGGCCTTGCTATCCATAGAACAGGGATAAGTGAAGGTTTAAGGGCCGAACATGGGTCCTAAGGGGCAGCATCATAAAGGAGGAAACTCAGGGATCTAAGCCACATCAAGTGAAGGAGGTTTTGGTGAGAAGAGATTGGTTGTTGCAGCATGCAATGATGCCCTAATCAAAACCAAATCTACAACAGTTAAATAGGTCCTTTAACAAGGTATTTATTAATGGTGGCTTTTGATTTGCTGCATGGGATGGTGCCCATGTGTGGACAAAAATTGTAGCAGCCTGTGAGAGCAATGTGTCGAGGTTGTCTTAAGTGTTAAGAAACCCCAACTAGGAGTAGATCTCATAGGACTGCGGTGAAGTTTGTTGGCAGTCATGTGGAGGGGTTTCCCAAGTGTTGGATGCCCTAACTAGGAGTAGATACTACAATGAGGATTGGTCACTCGTGGAATGTTAGAGGGCAGCATGAAAGTGGACCACCTGTGAACATGAATTGGGCACTTATGCTTTGTTGGAGGACAGCGTGATAGTGTCCAAGTTGGAGCCCGGTGTGCAACACCTTGATGGACAAAGGTAGTTTCTAGAATGGCAGTTATTGGAGCTCAAGGGTCTTATCATCCAGGAGCAGTTTGTGCATCCCTAGACTTGTGTGTGGATAAGGACTTATATAGTAGATGATGGGAAATCCTCCTAGCCCGTGTTCATTGTGGGAGATGGATATCTTGCAGTGATAGGTGGCAACCCTCCATGCCTTATGTCTTCATCGATGCAACACAAGAAGACCATAGTGGGTTGAATTCCTTGAGTAGTTGAGTAGCAGTGGACAGATTGAGAGTTGCTCACATGTGGAGCTATGAACAACTCAATAGGAGTCTCAATGTGTTGATATGTTGGTAGGCGAACATTCAACTAGTGAGAAGACTGATAGCCAAGGTTCAGTGGAAAGATGGACTTGGAGCATTGATACAGGCAAGACCTGCATATCGAGAGTCAAAGGACTGGGCAAGTACAGGATACGACTGAGAGGAGCTGAGAGAGTGCGCTACAGCCAGACGGTCAATGTATGCTGTTTTATATCTTGTACTAGTGGATGTATGAGGGCCATTATCCCTAGTACGGGAGCCCTAGACTATTGTATTATATGTAGTTTAATATAACGAAGTTGGGTTGAAAAATGTAAAAAGTTGTCTATATTTTGTACATGTTTGATTTACTGTTGTTTATATTCCATTGTGTAAAGTAGTTATGTTGAGATTCTTGGTTTGGTAGCCTCAGGGATTTTAAGATTTTGTCCTAGACCCAAGATCGTGGAAATTCAACATGGTATCAGAGCGTATGAGAGTGTGCACAGTGAAGCAACTCAGAGGGATTTATGGGTGTCTAGATCATGGAGCAACGGGTTCAATTAAAGACATGGATATGTGGTCTTGACTGGATTGACAACGAGATTGGATGGGGGTTCTGGTGGATTGGTGGTGAGCCTGGTGAATGACAGTTTGTTGTAGGGAAGATTGCTGATCATGGACTTCCGTTGATATGTCATGGATGGTTAGGACAACTCGAGGATTTCTTTGGCATGGATGAGATCATATTGAATGAGATGGCTTCATGTGATGGACTGGATATTGGCATGCTAGAGTCTTCATTAGATCATGATATTGCATATCCAAGATTGGAGGTATTTGCATGAGTTGTATTTGACCCAAGAGGATGAATGTTTGTAGGACTGAGCCAGTGGAGATCGTGTAGGATCAGAGGGAGTATAGCCTCAGAGGCAGCAAACCTATGGAGATTTTGGATCTTCAGGTTCAGATGTGATGGGGTAGAGGCAATATCGAGATTATTAGGTTCATTCTACAAGGTATGTTGCAGTGATGGATTCCAGACGGGCTAGTGTCATCAGATGATGATGGTTACTTCCTCGTATTGGAAGTACCTTCCTCGCATAGAGGGAGTGTTGATTTTTGTGTAGCTTGGGAGGTACTCCAAGCCCTAAGGTTTGGATTTTGGAAGGCAAAGCACCACAAGAGTCACTTGTGGGCTTGGAACTCAAGCATGGGGTTTTGCACCCATCGGGACTTCAGCCAAAACCATGAGGATTTTGAACATGAGAAAATTTCAGGCGATAGAGCTTGGCGTGGCAATTCCAACGCCTCGAAGATCACACAAATCAGAGCTCTATAATTTGAGCTATGAATTTTTGAAATTAATTGTGGTTTAATGTGGCACCAAATGGAGTTCAGCTTGACAATGTGGAAGGCCACAAGTTGTGTTTTGACACCACATGAACTTGTATAAATAAAGCTGACATTGGAGGTCACATTTCACCCATCCAATAGCATCAAATATCATAATACATCTCTACAATTAGGATGATCTCTAGAGATGACATAACACAGGATGAGAAGGAATGTTTTGGAGAGTATTTGATCCTTAACAGGGCCGAGACACCACAACAAGGAGGTTGCAAGCTTGGAGGTAAATTATGGGTTGTGTTTGTGGGTATTTTCATGTAATTTCAAGTCCGAGTTGAGCATAACAGACAACCACAATGGATATGGGTGTTAATAGATTGCTTGTGTAATATTCCCTTTTTTGGTGTCACCTATGACAGGGTTAGGATGGACTTCCAGAGTTGGGAGCAGACAGGTCACAAGCATAGGTTGGTGTCATCAACGGACCTAGGGGCTTTTTGGAGGAGTTTTGAGGAGTTTCTATGAGGATCGATGGAATTATCTTGATATATTCCATCATCCGCACAATTTGACTTTCGTTTGGGTGCATTCCGACAAATTTTGGAAAACTGAATTATTTTTGGGCTTAACTCAATCAATTACGCTCAAGGTGGCATTCCGGGAGGAACACATGATAGAACACCTTAGTGTAATAGATTGTTGGAACCAGGACTAGAATACCTACATGATGGGATGGTTGGGCATGAGTTTCAGTTCCCTGAGGAGACATGGCAGTCGATTTACTCTTACCTGCATTAAAAAGGAATATTTTAATTGGAAAATAAGAGGGAAAAGTGCTCCATGATTAAAATAATAATAAAATAAATCTATAGAAGGATCCATGAGATCTATAAAAGAATGGGAGGAGGCCATTTCAAGATATCTTGGATTTGAACATTTTCTAGTGTGAGAGGTTTGAGAACTTGGTTCTCTTCTCCATTGGTAGCCCCGAGATGGAAACCCTCAGGTGATTTGTCAAGTGTTGGATGAAAAGCCAACTCTCATGATAAGACTTCACTCAGGAGTTTCACAGAGCTTAAGGGATATTGGAGTGAGGATCATTCAGATCCTCAATTGGTGCTTCACCGATTTACAGTTGATTCAATGGCATCTGTTGTTGGAGGGAGAGTGCAGTTGTTCAGTTTTGGAGGCCATTGTAGTGCAACAGTTCCTATTGGTGGCCAATTTTCCATCTCTTCTATTTTGGGTAAAATATGCATGTAACCCTAGTTTAATATTTATAATAAAATGTTGAGATTCTTCCTGTTCAATGTGTAATGGATTGCAGTGCTCTATTTGTTTTTATTTTGCATGGAAATATTTTGTTAAGTAAATTTTGATTTTACGGCATAATGTGGGGTTAAGTTATTTTCTGCAGAGTTTGTCGAAATATCCCATTTGGGATATTACATTGGTATTAGAGGTGGCCTTATTTCCAACCTGATGGTTTTAATCACAAAATAAGATCAGGGGTTTTATCTATTTTTCCAGAATTTTATTGCAAAAATTATACGGGTGCTCGAGAAGCCAAAATTATTTTTTTGAGGTCGACTACCATTCATTTGCCCAAACTATCGAAAAGGGTCGTGAAATATTTTTACCGCAGTTGAAGTGGGGTGAATTCAATTTTGTTGGCTAGACGAATTTCCTTAAGTGGGTCGTGGCATCTCATTTTGGGGTGGGGCCAGGCCATGAAAATATTACAAGAGGGGCCACAAGTGTTATTAAATTGTGGAGCCATTATTTTGAGGTTGCATCAATATTACAAAATGTCGTGGAGCCATTATTGTGAGGTCACATCAATATTACAGTGTCGTGGAAAATTAAAGGGCCACATATCGTTTTTAATCGGGGCCAATTTCAAGCAGAGAAACCTTTGAAACTTTTAGGGACAACACTTTACAATTGTTCGATTTACTAGTTTTGGTTTGAAGGCCGAATCATAAGTCGTAGAGGGCCAAGCTGCTCCCTCTTTTAGAAGAAAAAGATCCTCTTGTCGAATTGTCCCACGCTGAGCAGAGGCCAAGCCCATCGATGAATTTTGGGCGTGTTCCTTCTCTCTTGACAGGAGGCCAATATTATTACCAGGCAGCAAATCTCCATATTGGATTTGAGCAGTTGAATGAAACAAACTAATGGTGCAATTCCCTGTGCATTAGAGAAATAGCGGAAATATGAGTGTTACAGGTTGATTTGGGCATCATCCCAAAACACAGATCAGTATTCATTAGGGTCTATCATACTCTAAATTGGTTGCTACATGCCCTAAACAAGTCATCACATTGATGGTCTTCCTTCATGAAAGTTTCACTGCTTAGATGCCAGTTGAAGTGCCCTATCAAGCCATCAACGCACCCCTAGACAGTTGTAACTGCTTTGTAGAGCATATACTCCCATGCAAGGTTGCATTGCAGAGGATCTAGGCCCACTTTGGAGTGTGTTGGTCAATTGGGAGCGAATTGTTTATTGGATTCTAGGAATCTCCCCGAATTTTAGTGAATTCTAGAAGTTGTTCCAGCTCTCACCTCATCTGATAGCCTCGAATTTGAAACCCATGAAGTCATTAAACCTCTTACCCTCCTATTCCCATGAACAAGGAAACCTCTTCATCCATTTTTAGGAAAGCCATTCAATGATTCATTTATTTCAAACTACCTTCAAATACTTATAAAATAGACCACTGAACATAGTGCACAAGAGAGCAAGAATTTGTGCTAAGTAGAGTTATGTTGGTGAGATATCAACTCTTGAAGTGCGTGTACTGTGATGTTGTTGGCCTTGTTGATGTTGTATGTGATGAGGACAAGACTCAAGCTGGATGAGTGACAACAAATTGATCAACTGGTTGTACTCTTCCTTCTACTTCATAATAAAAACATTTGTTCCTTTCCTAATGCACGTTTCAATGATGTTATATGTGTGTTAATGAGTTTAATTGATTCAATTTGTTTAACTTGAATAGATCGTATTGCCTTTATGTTGTTTTTTGTCCTATGTTTTCCATGGTAGGCATCAATCAAGCGAGTTAAGTTGGATTGAGAGCAACGAAAGCAATGAAGGGAGGCAAGGGAAAGCAAACAAATTACAAATAGGTTTCTCTCCCTTTATCTATTCACTTTAAGGAAAAGGTCAGATATCTTTCTTTCTGTTGTTCTAAGTGAATCACCCACTTAGGGAAAGCATAGTTATCCTTAGGTTTGTATTTCCATAAAAAAAATTGGCAACCATACTGGGGATCGACGGATCGCCCCTGGTGTTTTTTTCCTTGTCCATCAACATCCAGTAGACTTTACATGCTTATTTTCAGTCATTTGAATGTGTCTTAGAAAAAGTAGTGTGATTGCTTTCTTTTTCAGAGAGTCCTCTAGCACCAACGCACTGTTGGTCTTGACACAATGCTCTGCATAGCATTGTTTCCTTAGGGACAGTGCTATGCAACGCATTGTCTCCCACTCAGGGGTGCATTGCCCCTGTTACGAACGAAAATCTATATGTTTTGTCTTTTGCCAATTCATGTCAGTGTTTGCTTGCTAAAGTTTTGAGTGACTGAATACCTCCCGAGACCAATTTTCCTTTACTCTTATTGCCTCACTTTGGATTTGTTTCATCAATGTTTCTTTGTGTTTTCTTTATCATTGTGAATAGTTCCAAATTTAAATTTTATATTTAATCAATTCATTATTTTCGAAAAGAGGAATTGTCATTTCAGTCTTCGTTTATCTTGAAAGTTTTGAGTGATTGTTTGTGCATTAGTTTATTTTTCGTTCATATAAACTTAAAGGAAACTGAAAAGAAAAACATGCATTTGCATTTAGGGATTGTGAGTGCTACTTGAGGAATAGTTTAGGGAAAATTGCATTTTGATGTACTCATTAATGATTGCAAATTATCTGATTACTCTATCCCTACTAGCTAATTTTTCATTGTCGAAAATCAATTTGAAATGAATGCATATCATTCTAATTGCATTCTAGGAATGTTCAATACATCTCGTGGTGAACCTGAAAGAGAAACTAATAATCAAGATCAACATAAAATTTATCTGAATTTATCTAAGGAAGCATTGTAACATTAACGATAACATTTAGAGGTCTAGGTTAGAAGACGTGTTTTGGCATCGTTAAACATAACAGTTGTCGTTAATTGTCTGCGATACATTTTGAGTATGATACCTCATCCCACGTGCGTAAGTATATCAGAGCTTGTCCATGTACTTTCGCGTATATTGGGCGGTGTTCTAGTACGAAAAGTATAAGGGGATGCTCTCACTGTGTAGTTTCGCATTAGACAACGCTAATACGGATTGGGCCTCCACGTACCTTCACATATATTTGGGAGGAAAAATTTAGGTTGCTTACCATCCATAAGTAACCGATTCGGCCGCCTTGTACCTGTGATATACCGAACACAACATTCAGGGAGATTTCTTGTATGTATAATCAGTCCTTGGTTTACTGAGGCAGTATATTGTAGTTCATAGTTGCTTGGTATACCTTTTGCCTAGTATCACCCTCTTTTTGTTTATTTTTTTTTGTATAAAATCAATCAATAATAATGGAAGAAGATCAATCCCTTCCCCGTCATTCACGTAGGACAGCGAATAAAACTCTGTTATCGCCAGAAGTTACTCCTAGTATACAAAGGTGTGCTCGCCCTACCGAGTTCGGTACCTTTGGAACTCTTGGTGCTACATCATCTGATATACCAGAGACATCTGATCCTTTGAGTATGGTGTCTTGAGTCATTTCGATTGATCCCAATTTATCTGTTATTGTCGAGACAGAAATCTCAGAGTTACCTGAGGACACTGAAATTAAATCTAGTGAAACAGTGAATCCTAAACCCAAGCTTGTTTAACTGGAAGTCGATCCAGTAGTTTATCTCGAAGTTGAACAACAAGAAGTTGTTACGGTGCAAGCATATGATCCTTAGCCATCCGTAACTGTTGAGTCTTCCTCTTTACTGTAGAGTTTACCCCCTGAAATTTATCTCAGGCCTGACGATGAAGTACTTCCACATAGTTTGATTTCAATAGAGGAAGAAATTCAGGAAGAGACAACCCCTTTGACTCCCACTCATTTTGGGTCGGAGCTTCATTTATATCAGTCTTTTCCTCATTTGACCGACACTGCTTCCGTTGATCCTTTTGACTCTCAAGTTCCCATAGATTTGTTAGAGTATTTTCTGGGTTACTTAACCATGACAAAGATAGCATCCCAAACTATACAGTCTGTTACGACTGCGGCATCATCTACTGTCGCTTCGTCTTTGATGTTTTCGACGACACCCAAGGAACATCTGTATGGTGGTCCGTCCATCCCACAAGGTTACAAAGCTTTAAATGGAACCTTCTCTTGTGTCTCCTCTAGTCCATGGACTTCGCCCATGTCATCATATGGAATTATATCTGGTTCATCTATTATGAGTACTGAACGACCTGACCCTAAATATCAGGTTGGTCTATCTAATTACCATCCATCTAATACAATATCTGCTAGATACCCTTCATATGGAAGTTAGTATGTGCAATATCCCTATACTCCATATGCTGGGGGGCCACATATGTTTGGTCCATATGGAAGTACTCTGTTGTATTTAGGTCCATCATATGCTGGAATTCTTGTTTGCCAATGGCAGCTTACTTTGCCTGTTCAGCCACAAACGGTTGTGTATCAATATCAACAAGTTCAACCTGTCACATTTGTGCCTACTATGCCTATTATTTCTTCTATTGTTGTTGGTTAGTCTGCACAAGCGGGTCCTTCCACCCCTAACCCTCAATTTTAGGGTCAACAAACCCAGTCTTCCCAGGGTGCTATTCAACAACCATCTGTATCAGGAATTTTGCAACCACAGGCTAGTTTACCTTTGTCACAGGCTTCTGCTGGCCCTGTCTATTCACAACCGAGTCTGAATTATCTTGGAGGGCAACCATTTTATTAGATATCATGGGAGTCACAGCAACCATTCCCATAGTATCAGGCTTATCCAGGACCTAGTTAGCAAGTCTACCCCTATATGGGTTACCAACAACAGAATCCATTTATTGGTATGTAAAGGCCTACTGCTCAGGCGATTCCATCTTATCCTCGTTATGCTCAACCAGAACTCAATCGATAGTTTCCATTTGTTGAAACATTATAATTACCACATTTAAATTGGCTCACCAATGATCAAATTCATTATTTACCTTGGTGGTCATGATTCCACATAGATTACCCTTGGACATTCCAAAATTCAATGGAAATTCTGGAGAAGACCCCTCTACGCATGTCATAACTTATCATTTATGGTGCTCATCAAACTCCTTAAATGATGATTCTATTAGATTGCGTATTTTACAACGAACACTTACTGGTCCGGCTACGAAGTGGTACATTGAATTACCACAAGCTTCATTTGATAACTTTACAGCATTATCCACTACCTTTTTAACCCACTTCTAGTTACCCATCAGATACAAAACTAGAACGAAACTTTTGACCAGCTTTAAACAAAACATTGCTACACATATATCAAATCATATACATGAGTGGTGTCATCGTCGCTGAATGGTTAAAACATTTGTTCCTGATCAAATTTTAGTTGAGTGGTTTATTAAGTCCTTGTTGTCATCTATCACCGAGGATGTGGCCAAAGGCGACATTGTCACTGAAGAGCAAGTCATTGCTCGTGCCCAGTATCTGGATCTGATCTACACTTGGTCTTCCACGATCTACAAAAAGATTCCAAATGCACCACAACCAAATTTTACTGTTCCTCCTGCTCCATCTGGTCAGGACATTCATACCAGCAATGGTGTGATTGGTTCTGCTAGCACTCCGACAGCAAGTCGATTATCTGGTCCTAAACTTGCTGTTTCAAATCAAAACC
This sequence comes from Pinus albicaulis, assembly GCA_034641835.2. Taxonomy (NCBI): domain Eukaryota; kingdom Viridiplantae; phylum Streptophyta; class Pinopsida; order Pinales; family Pinaceae; genus Pinus; species Pinus albicaulis. The sequence goes on from CM076571.1 coordinate 780,594,004, forward strand.
ATACTGCATCTAATGCTACCTCTTCTTCTAGAATCCATGTCGTGTCATCTGACAAAGGAAAAAGTGTTAAGCAACAAGGAAATAGGAAGAAGGGGAAAGACAAGAAGAAATCAAATTCACCCCAGCACGAAAAATCATATGATTCATCCAGTTCTTTTCGGAAACCTCATTACCTTTGCTTGATATGTAATGAGGAGAATTTTACACGAGATTGTCCTCACCACTCAGAAGTCCCAAAGCTTCTTAAGACTTCTACTGCATCTGCAGTGTTGAAAAATCTTTTTCCAAACCTGAAACACATTTGGTTGTGACAGATTCTGCTTCTAGTTCACAAGTGCTTATGTTATCCGTTACGAAGCCCAAAATTGATGTTTTGGTGTCGACACGAAGTAAAGATTACAATAATCCATTTTATTCTTCCAATGGTCAGGCTACAGATTAACCTACCACTTCGACTTGGACCTCATCTAATTTGGCTCTACCACCTATCCTTCTAGAGTTAACAATAAAGCTGCTAAAGGGAGTAGTTCACAAATCGGCATTCAACCCTCAAGATCATGCAGCTTAAAATTATAATGTAGTAGAAGATCTGGCGCAGTCAGCTTCTGCTATGACAATGCTTGAGGTACTTCAGAATTGTCCCTCCCAGAAGCAGGCTTTGTTGTCCATGATCGGTGGTATTGATCCTATGGATTTAAATCTTGTAGTATTTAATCACACAGGCTATGTGCCAAAATTACCACCAGAGTTAGCATTCTTGATTCAAGTACATGTCCTGAATTGCCTCATTCATTGCACTATCATTGATGAAGGTGCATATACTTGTATCATGTCAATGAGTGGCTGGAAGTCACTTGGCTCGCTGATTTTGTCACAATCACCTGCGACTTTAAAATCTTTTGATGGTCGTATATATAAGCCTTGTGGAATTCTTAATAACCTGCAAGTAGAACGGGGGGGGGGAATTAGTTACTGTTGAAGCTAAGGTCATTGACGGACCCCTCGACTACAACATATTACTTGGAAGACCATGGGTTTACGCTATGGTTGCGATACTATATACCTATTTTCGTATGATCATCTTCCCCCATAAAGGAAGTATCACAGCCATTGATCAAATCTCGTTCTTCCCCTCTAGTTCCAAGGAAACTCGAAGCGTTCCGTTAGTTCACAAACCCCCACCTTCTCTTCAGAACATTGGTGTAGGACTCTTTAAGGATCCTTCCCTAATGGGCACCTTTTCGTTACCGTCGCTTGCGACATCGGCGGAAATCGCACATATAGAGACCTGCAACATGATATCTTCCACTTCATCTGACTTAAGGAAGATACCCAATGATTCTGACGTAGTTAGGTTGGGCAACATCATGCCGCTAAGTCCAATTGAGCTAGCATAACAATCAATTTTCTTGTCTTATGTGGTGAATCCAAATCCATTGTCCTCGACCATTTAGGTTAATCATTCTTCAGATTTTGGTACTTCTTCTGATCCATTTTCACGTGTATTCTCGACTGATGAGAGCATTATGGAATCCATGATGCCAGAAGAAGAACCATGGGAATCATCACATCAACGATCCCGTCTTCCAGATTACAGTGAAGATAATCCATCTGAAATATATCACCCTACTGTTGTTGAGTTTTTGACGAATTATATTCCTATCCACGTCGTCGATTTCGAGCGAAATCCATTGAATATCGAAGAAACAATTTCTATCGATATTTTGACCAAACCCGGTATTGTAGAAAAAATTCATGTCGGTGTGTCTTGTTCTCCATCTGAACTTGACACTCACTACGCTCTTTTTCGTGAATTCCGAGACGTATTTTCTTGGTCATATGAGGAGATGCTAGGCATCAACTCTAGCATTGTTGAACATGAGATTAAAATGTATTCTGATGTTAAACCGATGCGACAACGCCTTCGTTGTGTTTACCCAAATAAAGGTATTGTCATTAAAGAAGAGGTTGAAAAACTTTTGTGTGCTGGATTCATTTACCCTCTTCCACTTACCGATTGGGTATCTAACATTGTTCCTGTCATGAAGAAATAAGGGACAATTAGAGTGTAGGTTGACTATCAGGATGTTGATCATGCTTGTCCAAAAGACAACTATCCAACTCCATTTATCGACCAAATTATTGATGAATGTCCTGGATATGAAATATTTTCTTTCATGGATGGATTCTCTAGTTACAATTAGATTAATATTTTCCTAGATGACCAATATAAAACGTCTTTTATCTATCCCTGGGGCACATTCGCTTATCATAAGCTCCCTTTTGGTTTAAATAATGTTGGGGCCACATTCCAGAGGGCAATGAATTATGCTTTTCATGACATCAAACACATAGTTCAACTGTATCTAGATGACTTACCTGCACATTCACAGAAACAGGTTGACCACCCGCTACATCTGAGAGCGATATTTTTATGATGTCATCACTATAAAATAAGCCTCAATCCACACAAATGTGTGTTTGGTGTTGGTTTTAGTTATTTTCTTGGATTCGTCGTGTCGAAAGATGGAATTCGGCTTGATCCATTGAAGGTACAGGCTATTCTTGATTTGCCCGCTCCTTCCAATCTGCTTCAATTACAAAGACTCCAAGGGAAGGCTAACTTTCTAAAGAGATTCATTCCTAGCTATGCTGAAATGGCTAAAGGATTTACTCAACTCTTGAAAAAGGGGGTACTCTTCCATTGGGATGAGGTTGCACAAGCTTCCTTTAGTGTTCTTAAAGATTCCCTGCTCCAAGCATCATTAAGCAATCTCCCAAATTATCAGAGTGACTATTTCCTGTATCTCGCCGCTGTAGATACAACCATCGCTATGGTTTTAGTCCAACAAGAAGATGGGATTGAACATCTGATATATTATTTTAGTCATAATCTCAATGATACAGAAGTTAAGTACACATACATTGAGAAGCTCTCTTTGGCAGCCGTTCAAGCTGTACAAATATTTTGCCATTATATCATACTCTGAAAGACCATCATCATTTCAGATTGCAACCCTATGACATACATTCTGTCACATCAATTCTTGGGGCGCAAGTATTAAAAATGGATCGTCATTTTGCAGGAGTTTGATTTGGAATTCATCAAATCCAAGTCAAAGAAGTCTTTGGTGTTTGCTGAGCTTATTTGTGACCTTCCTTCGAGTAGTATTGATCCTACTACGGAACCATAAATTCTAGACGAGTCTTTGTTTCTGATCAAGTCATCTGACCCGTGGTATGGAGATTTAATCATCTATCTCCAGACCCAAACTTTTTGGCCTAATACCTCTTGCTCGTAACAACGACATATTCGATACCAAGCCAAAGATTATCTAATCGTCAATGATACACTTTATCATCGTGGTGTCGATACGATTTTACAAAGGTGCCTCACGCATGAGGAAGCCAAAAAGTTCTAAATGGTTGCCATTATAGTGCACGCGGTGGACATTTGTCTGGCTATGCTACAGTGCAGAAGATTCTCCGCGCTGGTTACTTCTGTCCTACCATATTTCGTGACTGCATTATCACTGTTAGAAGTTGTCATGCTTGCCAGATATTTGATCGTAGAACCCACCTTCCACCAGCACCAATGCATCCTGTCGTCCTTGTTGGAACATTTGTGAATTGGGGCATTGACTTCATGACATGTAACCCCTGCTTGGTCGGGGGGCATGGGTATATTATTGTCGTCGTTAAATATTTTACCAAGTGGGCCGAGGTGATGCCTACATTCAACAACACGGTGCAGACAACTGCATTGTTCTTTTTTAACCATGTGGTTTCACGGTTTGGTGTACCACAAGCCATAGTAACAGATCGTGGAAATTTTTTTCCCAATCACATGATCGATGAGTTGACTGCCAAGTTAGGACTGTCACATGATAGTTCTACCCCCTATTATCCACAAGCTAATGGATAAGTTGAAGCTATTAACAAGATTATTAAGTGTATGCTTCAACACATGATTGGGTTTCATAAACGAAACTAGAATTTGATCATGTACTCATCTTTGTGGGCATATCGAAACTTGGTGAGAAATGCGACCGGATTCACTCCCTTTCAGCTGGTTTATGGTCTGGAAGTTATCTTACTGGTACAATGCAAAATATCGTCGTTGAAACTCATGATTGACCTGCTATATGACACTTCTAAAGAAGAGGAACATATTTTAGATCTCATCCATCTAGATGAAATGCATTGTGAAGGCGCATTGGCCAACGAAGCGCATAAGAGACGAATTAAGGCGCAATATGACCACAATGTCAAGCCTCACACCTTCTCAAAGGGAGACCTAGTCTTGCTTTATGATCAGGAAGCTGATAAGATAGGAATAGGGAAATTTGAACCATTATGGAAAGGCCCCTACATTGTCAAGCGCATTCTGGCTAAGGGAGCCTACGAGTTGGTAGATTATGATGGAATTCCATTGTCCCAGCCTCAAAATGGGTTGTATCTTAAAAGTTACTATGCATGATTTTGCATAGTAAACACTATATTATATGATTTGATTGCGTGTGTAGCAGTGTTCCTTTTAGAGTTTTTCATGTGGTTAGTAATTCACTTTGCATTTTTTGCAGGTGTCAGAATATTCAAAACCATTTGTTGGATATGCCAATGGTACTAGTCGTGGTACTCATAATTTATCCTCTGTAGCATGGGCCATCTTTGCTCCAAGTGGCGAGTTAGTGAGCTTCCAAGGGATTTGTATCGATCGATCGACCAACAATATCATTAAGTATAGCGGGTTGATTGAACTACTCTATGATTCCATTTCACTTGGCATTTGTTGCATCATCATTAGGCTGGACTCACAACTTGTTGTACTACAGCTTACTGGCGTCTATACTGTCTGAAATCCAGCAATTTTTCGCATGTTCCTTAGAGTTCGTATTTTGGAAATACATTTTGATTACATTCAATAACAACATATTTATAGAAACTTTAAAACTCTGGTTGATTCACTGGCAAATTATGTGTTAAATAGACATTTGCAGCATATGTAAAGATAGATTTTCAATTCACATCATATAATTGAATAGGATTGCACATAAACATAGAAAAACACTGAAAGTAAAATATATTTATATCAAGTTTTTGACAAAATTGTGTCCAAGACACGTTGCTCATCTAACCTCAAAATGTATACAAACATAGCATAATCTAAGTAAACCTAGTGATGCTCATGATAGCATGTCACTGCTTGGGCTATCATGCGCAACAGCCTCATCCAACGGTTGGGCACACCAATGGTATGACACTGCAGCCTCGTAGGTAACTCCTCGATCCAGACATCCGGTATCCCAAGAGTCAATCCCTCCACATGTTGCTGCCACTCAGCAAGAGTCTCAGCTACATCCAAATCATGTAGGACTGCTCTTCCGACAGTCCTCTTTGTTGGTTCTCCTGCCTCCTGTACACGAACCACTAGTCAAACGGTACGTACATCTGCATACATAAAACATATTTAGTTTAGTCTTGGAAACATCAAAAAACACGAAAATATGTAAAAAACCCCAAAAAATCAAAAACATGGCCAACATTTTACCTATAGCACCCCATTGAGCACCGACTGGTAAAATCAAATCTGGTTCTCCGTCGAAATCCATCCCTACATATGGATGCTCCTTGATGAAGATATTTTGTCTTTGGAGCCAACTAAAGAATGCAGTGGAAAATGAGATCGATGACTGACCAGCATGTCTAGCCATTAGCTCGACCCACCGCTACATTCATGGATCTCTAGGACTAGCTAATTCCAGTGTCACATGCTGTGGCTGCATCAATGGAACTCGCTCTAAAACAAAAGTGATCAAAATTGACCCATAACTGAAATTTTTGGTCTTACCACTTTTTACCTTGGTCAGTTGTTCTTTCATCTAAAGGAGTACTACTTTAGCCCAGTTGAACACGATTGGCATGAGACACTCAAGCATATACTGCATGTATGATCTATTCGTGACATGTAGTGTCACGCTGCCAGCTAGCTTTGTGATAGTGAATAGGAGAGTGTGCAAAGGCATATCACGCACATCTTTGATATTTATCTTTCCATCTTTACTAGGCTCAGTTCCCGGTTGACAAAAATATCGAATATAGTCCTTCACTATTTCACCTCCACGCGCATAACCCGCAAGGGAAATGGGGGCACCACGTCTCGAAAAACCCGTGAGAAAGTAAATATCATCAACCAATATTGGGATCACTTTGTCCCCAATGTGAAATTCCTATACTGTCGGGTCTCATGAACGGATCAAGAACTGCAATAGTTCCATGTGTTTCCTCATTCCTGACAATTGAAAGTGCTTGAGCAACCCACAATATCTGAGGGATATCATAGTGCGTGGATCATTTAGGGAAACCATATCCTATTCTTCATGTTCTCTTTCTCGCCATGTAATCGAAATTTTAATCCAATGAAATTCCGAAATCACACAATAGGCTAATTTAGGATCCATTTCATGCAAAAAACTGGGAAGCTTTTGGGAAAAAACAAAGATACAACTTTATGACTTGCGCCCAACACACCTCTGAGTGAAAGATAGAGCATTGCAGAGAAACTGGGCCTCTTTCCAGCCTCTCTGCAACACGCTTTTCAACATTCAAGGGTGCGCTAGACCTAGGGCATTGTATATTTAACCTAGGGTCCCTAAAAACCTAAAAAATGTGCATGAAATTGAAAAAGAATGCATTCAATAGAAAGAGGAGGGTAAGATATTCTACCTGGTCTAGATGGCATGAGAAATGATCCAAAAAATCTGTCGCAATCAGCTGCTAAAGTTGGAAGGAAAAAATAGGCTCAGAGCACTAAAATCCAAATGGCAAAGGTGAAATGGTAAAAATGACTTGGTAATTTCTTAATTTAATAGTATTTTTGATTAATTTATGCATATTCAATGAAACGACTATGTTTTTTACCCATTTTTACTATTTTAAACAGGTATTGTAATCCATTTGATGTTTCTTTGAGTAGGTTTGCTGCTGATTATAGTGAGTTAGTCTATAATATTCCCAAATGGGATCTGCTAGCAAGGCATGACTGGAAAACGCATTTTCCAGGAATGACTGCTACAAGATTTGAAACCAAGACCTAGATCCCTTAGATAAATGTATCTAATACTAAAATCAAAGAGGAGGCTCAAAATAAATCCCTCTAGGTGGGTTAAACAGGTCTCCCACACCTAGTTGCCTTCAGAAAGTGCCCGATGAAGGGACTGCAACAATTCTTGAACAAGAGATGGAATAACAGCGTTATTTTATAACCATGAACACATGAAGATCTATATAGCCAATAAATGTATAATATAGCAGAAAATGTATACAATTCTTTGAGGAATCACTCACTCAATCTAGGCAATGAGAGCCTCAACAAAACATTTACATGAAATATGAGATATACTGCTACACTGAGAATGCCCTAGCCTGTGACTGCACAGTTTATAGGAGATACTACAATAGGCTGAATGAAAATATAAATATATAACAATATACATCTCAAGAAATGTGGGGGAGCAAGCTCTCAACCCTGGAAAATAATAATACAACAATCCTAATAAGGATTGGCTACAATACACAAAAATGGAAAAATGCCGGAGTTGCAGGGTAGCAGTTGCAACAAAAAAAATGGAACTGGAAGGAGAAGACTGAATATGCTGCAAATAATGTCAAGATCTCCTCCAATGGATCCTCCAAGTGAAAGGCTGATCCTATCAATGAAGATCTCACCCTCCAATCACACTGCAAACCCTCACTGCAAGTGTGCTCTGAAAATAACGTAGGTATTGAGGGAGACTGCGCTGTAGGTGGAATAGAATGTGTTGGCCAAATGCCAAGATCTGCAATATTCTCTGAATCCTTCTTTACTAATCTCCCAAAGGAAAGAAGGCCCCCTCCTCTGAAAAACAAGCCAAGGAATGGTGTTGTGGGATCTCCACTGCAACACCCTGCAACACAACATTATACTTCAGCAGAAATAACGTTGTAGCTAGAGGAATAGATTTGGCCTTGAGCCTGGATGAGGAGAAATGAAGTGCAATCCCTCAAGAGGCCTCTCAAGAAGAAGATGAGATTCCCGCTCGAGAACACCCTGTGCTAAACAACACTGCAACTCTGCTAAACAGCCTGAGAATGCAAATAAGTCTAATCAGACATCAAATCATAATCATCTGCATGAGTAACAATGGCTTCCTTGCCCTCCTTTTAAACAAATGAGAGCTCCCTCTCCATGGGTCCCACTCTCTAGGGTTTCCTCCATCAAGGAAACTTCCCTTCTCTTTCACTGCGTTATCCCACAAGATGCTCTCCACCTCATACTTCTGCGCTATTTGACTTGGTCAAACTTGACCTAGCCTTCATGCAAATGTCCTCTTTCACACATGAGGGTGTGAAATCCAGCTCCATTGATGATCCCTTTCCACACCATGAGGGATTTTATTTAAGTTTTTATTCTGAATGGGCCTTCTCACCCAATTATTCAACTCCTAGGTGAATTTAGAAAAAAATAATATTCCAATTTGCTGCATGCAAATTTAGGAATATTACAGTCCTCCCCTCCCAAATGTTGCTTGTCCTCAAGCAACTGCAAGGATATAACTGAAGGGTCTCCCTTCCTCCTACTATAGCATCCACATATGATGAACTCCTCCAAGGAATAAGATGTTGTCTCATCAATGAATCTCCAAATTTCCCTTCCCATGCATGCTGTTAGCCATCCATAATTTTTGACGTATGCAAAGATGGCTAAAAAGGGTCTTTCAGTCTTCAAGAAGAAAATTTCAAGAAAAATCTGCAACTTCTTGAAGCCTCTATTGTGTTCCTTATCCTTAAAAACCTAGCTATTTTATCTCTGCATTCAAAGCCTCTTCTCCATTATTCCCTCCTAAAATTCCCCCTTTCCCTTAATTATCCCTCCAATTCCACAAAAATACCCTTTCAAACCATAAAAATCCCTTTTTATTGGTTTAAAAACCCCTCCGTTTACTCTATCGGAACCTAAAAAAGCCTAAAATAAAACCCATCTAGGCCTATGTTCCACTCATTTTAACCTTTATGCCTTAAGCACCTTTCATGCAAGCCCCAGCCCCTTTCTGCCATAAGATTGGCTCCGTGACCGTCAGCTCATGTCCCTTAAAGCCCCCATCGCTATCAGCCTTCGGCGTTTTCAAGTTTGGTTCCATTTTCGCTTCTCTTCGCCGATATGAGAAATGCGATACGCCTTCCCCACTTTAAATCCCCACCGTCAATCTTGCTACAGATCCGATGGTCCTCGGGGCGTCGCCCAATTGCAAATCACATTTCCAAATGCCTACGGCCCTTTCCCTTTTTACCTCGCCGATGCGATGTTCTGAGGTCTTAAATCTTCCGCCCTACGCTCATATGACCTAAGCCCCGCGACCAAGAGCTAAGGCCATCGGCGCATCGGCAACCCACCATTGGATCGCATCGCTCCATTTCAGGTATATCGCTCATCGCTCTTCAGCGATCCCAATCCCACTATCCTCGAACCCTCCGCTCCTCCGATCGCCGATCTTGCGATGGATCCTCCACCGTCCATCTCACAGATCCAATGGCTAGGATTCATTGTAGAGGCACCGGGTCCACAAATCTTTCCGTACATCAAGTGCCCCCGCAGCTGACTCTTTTGACTGAAGAAGATCTTCATCCAACAGTCCATATTCACTGCGGAGGCACCCGGCCCTGAGATCCCTCCGTACCCCCAGTCCCCCCGCAGTTAATCTTCACCATTGATCTGTTCAGATCTAATGGCCACCAAGTTCCCCTGCATGACGTCCGCTACTGATCTCCCACATCATCCCGTCGGTCCCACCCGACCGCGCTGGTCTTTTCATCGCGCTTTCTTTCAACATCCACCGTTGATTTCCCAGATCCAATGGTCAGTATTCAATTTCGTGCTTGTTTCACCTAAACCCTCTATCGTATGTTCTCAACGTGAAATGGGTGGTTTTCAATGGACATGCGGCAACCTCCAATGCGTATCATGTCCACCATGCACAAAACCACAAACTGCCTAACCCTCGCGCAAATACCACCCCAGTATTATGCAAAACCGTTCATTGCCATTTTCACGCCAGATTCAAATGTTTCCCTGATTTTTGCCTCCGCCATGGTTTTACCTTCCATCACTGCATTCGCACTTCCACTGAAAACGCTCCTTCACCCCTCGCTAAGCCCTATGAAGTAATCAAATTACCTACGCAGGATTTTATAATTGTTTATTGTTTGTTGCAGGTTTCATGGCGGTTATCATAAAAGAATCCCACAGTCACTAAAGGTGGCACAGAGCTCAGGGTGACGATCCTGTGGCCTATTCAATCGCAGAAAGGGACGAAGGGTTAAATTCTAAATGTTAGTTAATAAATCATGATATTGACTATTGAAGAAAACCCTCCAGTGCAAAGAAAGTACCTGTCAGCAAATAGTGAAGATTAAATGAAGAAACAGTGAAGAGTATTAGAGTTTAAGATAAAGATTAAAGGTTAAAGCATAAAGCCCAAAGATCAAGAGCTTAACCCATGAAGATAAAGGATAAAGCGCAGTTGAAGACAAATCAATTAAAATAGTCAGCCAGGACAAATCACAAGACATAAGGCCTCATGCACATCAGAGAAAAGCAGTTAATTCAGTCAGAATGTTTGACCCCCACCATGATCTGCATTTTACCTACCAAGGACAAAACTGGCAGTTACTACAAACAGAGACATTTCAACTGTTAGAGTAGTTATTGTGAAAGTATGGGGAAGCCTCAAAGCCCACTCTTTCACTTAACTTGTCCCAGAAGCCTACACAGAACTACTGCAGTCAGAAGACATCTCCAAAGGAACAGACGTTGGAGTTATTACCATCTTGCCAGATATGCCTCAAAAATAGAAAAAACTACTAAAATAGTCCAAGCAGTTAATGTGATATTTATTAAATAGAGTGGAGCATTCGAAAGGACCCATACTCTGTCTTAATTGATCCATTGAGACCATTTACTCCACTTCTCTTCCTCATTCACCTATAAGTATTTATTGAAGATTCATTGTAAAGGGTTGGAAATTGGTTAATTGTTGAACTGTTATTGAGTAAGAGTTACTGAGTAGTTGTAATATAGTAGGCTGGGAAGAGAAGTATCAGACTGTAAAAGCTAGTGGACTCAAAGTATGTAACTGGTTTTGGACATCAATAGACAAGCAGATTCACTGGATCCTGATCTAAATCATTGGTGATGTTATTCTTACTGTAATTGTTATTTTCCTCATGTTTCCATACTGTCCATTTTCTTTGATAAAGAACAACAAATATAGAGTAGGATTTACTGCTAAGTACCCTAGCTCTCACTGATAAATCTTTATCTTTATGTTTTCTTCTAAATGTATATTTGATAATGATTTCAATAGAGTATAACCGGTCAAGGAATGTTGGTGAGCCCATGTCTTGTTGAGTAGAACTTGAGATTCTGTTCTTGAATGTTCTTGAAAGGTTTGCTAAGTAGAGTTAGGAACTAGGGAAGTCTATGGTTAGCCCTGTCCTCTAGTTTTTCCTCCAATAGCTGCTTTGAAAATATCCCTTGAAATTATTCCGAAAGTAGTATAGGTTCAAAGTCCTTACCTGATCTTAGGTTATTTTCTATGTTTATCTTAAGTGTTTTCTCTTAAGAGTGTGCTAAAATCAGGATAGGTTAAAAGTCCTTACTTGATCTTAAGCTACTTTTTATGTTTTACCCTTGAGTGTATGCCAAAAGCAGGCTAGGTTAAAATTCCTTACCTGATCTTAGGCTGCCCTTTGTTTTCTTAGCTTTGCTTCTTTCATCACACTCCTTAATGTTCCAAACCACAAACTCAACTTAAGAGATCTTCTGATATAGATGACTTGCCCTATGGAAACCCTTGTATAGTTGTTGTGCAAGTAAACCCTTTTATGACTCCATAGCCCAATGGTTTAGCACAGTTTTTTGACCTATCTTCCCATGCTGAAAAATTATTCTACTTATTTCCTCCTTCACTTCACATGACCTTCTCATTTAATTATTCCCAACCAAAAAAAAAAATCCCTTGTACTTCATAACTAGCCTAATATCATATCATAAGACTTAAAGACATACCCTTTTAAAACACATATAGAGAGATCCCTCTCTAAATCCAAGGGGGCTATATCCTAGGATTCCAAAGTGGTTCTGATGTTGCCTTGTCATTTGGTACGCCAATCTGCCAAATCACAGGACCCCAACATAACGGCGACTCCGCTAGGGACTTCTACGTGAATTACGTCTTATACATCCTAAGGCTTGAGAAAACGCACAAACCTCCTTAGATTGGTAGTTAATTGCTGATGGTGGATAACAACCCACTTCAAAACATTTGAAATCATCCACCTCGCGACTCCACAACTCCTAAAAGACCAAAAGAGTCCACTGGTGAAGGACTCCAGATAGGTTGTAAAGATACAGTGACCTTTTCTCAGACTGATTGAACGAAATGTCAGGGTCTCTAGCAGACCTTTTCTATGATGAAGTTTCAGATATGTTATCAGAACTACAACTTGATGATGATCTCCTTAAAGTTGTCTTGCACATTGTGAGGTCACCCAATTTAATCCTGAAAGCAAGAAAATTTTTCTGCAGATAGTGGTTAAGAAATTGGAAATTGACATTCAGCTTTTGGATTCTCAAATTCAGTCACATACTTTCCAAAGTCCCAGAGCATTTTTGGAAAGTATCCCTACCCCAAAGCAAGAAGGAATTTCACTGCATTTTAATGTGCAGGAAAAAGATGATTGTGCTTTCAAGAGACATAGTGAAGATGTAGTGATCAAAGCTGTCAAGGATGCAAATAGCCCACCAGTCATGGAAGGCCTAAAAGAAGAGAGTTTACATCATTTTTTTGTTGATCCCGTGGAAGAATATATGGAGGCCCTGATTGGCTCAAGTTCCCAAACATTGATCCTTTGCAAGAGCCAGATACATCAGGAGTGGTCAACACTTATGGTGGCCTTGGTTTTGAAAACCCACATTCAAAGAATACCATGGTTATCTCTGACAAACAGTCATATTTTCTACCCTTTTTTGTTACTGCTTAACTGGCTGCACTGGTACTATTGTATCATATAAAACAACAGAGATTTCCAAATTAGATTAAGGTAGGTAGGAATGTCAATAAAGCTTAGCTTGTGAGCATTTAGTTAGTTTTTTGTTTTTTGCTTTGAAAGAAAAACTGAAAAAATACAAAAACAATAAAAAAGGAGAAAAGAGGGCAGATTAGAGAAACAAGAAAGGTATAGCCCCATACCAAAAAAAAAGAAAAGAAGCACTGCTATCTAGTCATACAACCTAATAATGGCTAGATAGTTTTCAATTTACTGCTGATAGGTTAGTGAATCAAATTTGCCAAACAGTTTAATCTTGGCTTATCAATAGATTAGATTAGGATAGAAAAATAATTGGTTCTAATATGCTCCAAATCTGAACGAAAGAATCAAAAGAGAGATGGCTCTAACAAGCTCAAAACCTGAGCCAAAGAAAGGAAAAATACTGGTTCTAACATGCTAAAAACTTGAACCAGGTAAAGAAGAAGACAACTCCAAAAGATCAAAGCTAGAGCTGAAAGAGAGAATGAAGGATGCTTGTAATTTTCAGATCTTGAGCCTTCACAATTTGTTTCAATTTTCTGCAAATAAGTCTATGTGCAGCTAGTTTCCTTTGCCATGGACACTACAGAAAATCAGACAGTTCAATCCCGGTTTGGCTATGTTTTCAATTTTTGTTTTAGAATGTAGAGAATGAAATCTGTCAGATAGTTTAATCCTAGCAGATAGTAGATTAGGTAGAGAAGCTATGAGTCCAACAGCTTAATCTGGACTCATGGAGGAAAAAGGGTAGATTTAGATTAGTTTTTCATGCTCTAAAAAGAATAAAATGTTGATGTCTAAGGGTTTGGAATTCCAAATGCACCCTACTAAAGAAAAAATGTTAGGAAGTAGGTTGTGTAGGTAGAAGTGTGGGAAAAAAAACATTTGCTGAAAAATTTGCAGATCATCTTCTCAAGCAGTATGATCATGAAAGAAGAAAAAGGTTGTCAAATAACAGCAAAGCATTAGTACATGGGTCTACATTCCAGAGATAAAATTTCTGAGGTTCTTGACACCTCCAAGGAGCTGCCATCCCCAAGTTGGAGCTGTTGTTAGCCATCCATAATTTTTGACATATGCAAAGATGGCTAAAAAGGGTCTTTTAGCCTTCAAGAAGCAAATTTCAGGCAAAATCTGCAACTTCTTGAAGCCTCTACTGTGTTCCTTATCCTTCAAAACCCAACTATTTGATCTATGCATTCAAAGCCTCTTCTCCATTATTCCCTCCTAAAAACTCTCGCTATCCCTTCATTATCCCTCCAATTCCACAAAAATCCCCTTTCAGACCATAAAAATCTCTTTTTATTGGTTTAAAAACCCCTCTGTTTACTCTATCGGAACCTGAAAAAATCCTAAAAAAAAAAACCATCTCGGCCTATGTTGAGCTCATTTTAACCTTTAGGCCTTAAGCGCCTTTCGCACAAGCCCCAGCCCCTTTCCGCTAGAAGATCGGCTTTGCGACCGTCGGCTCATGTCCCTTAAGACCCCCATCGTTATCGGCCTTCGGCGTTTTCAAGTTTGGTTCCTTTTTCCCTTCTCTTCGCCAATATGCGAAATGCAATACGCCTTCCCTGCTTTAAATCCCCACCGTCAATCTCACCGTAGATCCAACGGTCCTCGGCTCGTTGCCCAATCGCAAATCGCATTTCCAAATGCCTGCGGCCCTTTCCCTTTTTCCCCCGCCGATGCAATGTTCCAAGGGCTTAAATCTTCCACCCTGCTCTCATATGACCTAAGCCCCGCGACCAAACGCTAAGGCCATCGGCGCATCGGCAACCCACCGTTGCATCGCATTGCTCCATTTCAGGCATATCGCTCATCGCTCTTCGGCGATCCCAATTCCACTATCCTCGAACCCTCTGCTCCTCCAATCGTCGATCTTGCGATGGATCCTCCACCGTCCATCTCACGAATCCAATGGCCAGGATTCATTACAGAGGCACCGAGTCCACAAATATTTCTGTACATCAAGTGCCCCCGCAGTTGACTCTTTTGACTGAAGAAGATCTTCATCCAATGGTCCATATTCACTGCAGAGGCACCCGGCCCCGAGATCCCTCCGTACCCCCCAGTCCCCCGGCAGTTAATCTTCACCATTGATCAGTTTGGATCTAACGGCCACCAAGTTCCCCTACATGACGTCCGCTACTGATCTCCTACGTCATCCCGCCGGTCCCACCTGACCACGCTGGGCTTTTCATCGCGCTTTACTTCAACATCCACCATTGATTTCCCAAATCCAACGATCAGCATACCATTTGGCGTCCATTTCACCCAACCCCTCCATCGTACATTCTCAACACAAAATGGGTGGTTTTCAATGGACAAGCGATAGCCTTCGATGCATATCGCATCCACCCTGCACAAAACCACAAACTGCCTGACCCTCGTGCAAATACCACCCCGGTATTGCGCAAAACTGCTCATCGCCATTTTCGCACCAGATTCAAATGTTTCCCTGATTTTTGCCTCTGCCATGGTTTTACCTTCCATCACTGCATTCACACTTCCACTGCAAACGCTCTTTCACCCCTCGCTGAGCCCTATGAAGTAGTCATACCACCTACACAGAATTTTATAATTGTTTATTTTTTGTTGCAAGTTTCATGATGGTTATCATAAAAGCATCCCACAGTCACTAAAGGTGGCATAGAGCTCATGGTGACAATCCTGTGGCCTATTCAATTGAAGAAAGGGATGAATGGTTAATAACTGAATGTTAGTTAATAAATCATGATATTGACCATTAAATCAAACCCTCTAGTGCAAAGAAAGTACCCGCCAACAAACAGTGAAGAGTACCAGAGTTTAAGATGAAGATTAAAGGTTAAAGCATAAAACCCAAAGATCAAGAGCTTAACCCGTGAAGATTAAGGATAAAGCACAGTTGAAGACAAATTAATTAAAACAGTCAGCTAGGACAAATCACAAGATAGAAGGCCTCGTGCATGTCAGAGAAAAGCAGTTAATTCAGTCAGAATGTTTGACCACCACCATGATCTACTTTTTACCTACCAAGGACAAAACTAGCAGTTACTACAAACAGAGACATTTCATCTGTCAGAGTAGTTATTGTGAAAGTATGGGGAAGCCTCAAAGCCCACTCTTTCACTTAACTTGTCCCAGAATCCTACACAGAACTACTGCAGTCAGAAGACATCTCCAAAGGAACACACATTGGATTTATTACCAGCCTGCTAGAAATGCCTCAAAAATAGAAAAAACTACTAAAATAGTCCAAGAAGTTAATGTGATATTTATTAAAAAGAGTGGAGCATTCAAAATGACCCATACTCTATCTTAATTGATCCATTGAGACCATTTACTCCACTTCTCTTCCTCATTCACCTATAAGTATTCATTGAAGATTCATTGTAAAGGGTTGGAAATTGGTTAATTGTTGAACTGTTATTGAGTAGTTGTAATATAGTAGGCTGGGAAGAGAAGTATCAGACTATAAAAGCTATTGGACTCAAAGTATGTAACTGGTTTTGGACATCAATAGACAAGCAGATTCATTAGATCCTGATCTAAATCATTGGTGATGTTATTCTTACTGTAATTGTTATTTTCCTCATGTTTCCATACTGTCCATTTTCTCTAATAAAGAACAACAAATATAGAGTAGGATTTACTGCTAAGTACCCTAGCTCTCACTGATAAATATTTATCTTTATGATTTCTTCTAAATGTGTATTTGGTAATGATTTCAATAGAGTATAACCGGTTAAGGAATGTTGGTGAGCCCATGTCTTGCTGAGTAGAACTTGAGATTCTGTTCTTGAATGTTCTTGAAAGGTTTGATAAGTAAAGTTAGGAACTAGGGAAGTCTATGGTTAGCCCTGTCCTCTAGTTTTTCCTCCAATAGCTCCTTTGAAAATATCCCTTGAAAGTATTCCGAAAGCAAGATAGGTTCAAAGTCCTTACCTGATCTTAGGTTATTTTCTATGTTTATCTTAAGTGTTTTCCCTTAAGAGTATGCCAAAAGCATGATAGGTTAAAAGTCCTTACTTGATCTTAGGCTACTTTTTATGTTTTACCCTTGAGTGTATGCCAAAATTAGGCTAGGTTAAAAGTCCTTACCTGATCTTAGGTTGCCCTTTTTTTTCTTAGCTTTGCTTCTTTCATCACACTCCTTAATGTTCCATACCAAAAACTCAACTTAAGAGATCTTCTGATATATATGACTTGCCCTATGGAAACCCTTGTATAGTTGTTATGTAAGTAAACCCTTTTATGACTCCATAGCCCAATGGTTTAGCACTGTTATTTGACCTATCTTCCCATGCTGAAAGTTCTACTTATTTCCTCCTTCACTTCACATGACCTTATCATTTAATGATTCCCAACCAAAAATAAACAAATCCCTTGTACTTCATAGCTAGCCTAACATCATATCATAAGACTTAAAGACATACCCTTTGAAAACACATATAGAGAAATCCCTCTCTGAATCCAGAAGGGCTAGATCCTAGGATTCCAAGGTGGTTTTGATGTTGCCTTTTCATTTGGTACGCCAATCTGCCAAATCACAGGACCCCAACATAATGGCGACTCCGCTGGGGACTTCTGAGTGAATTACATCTTATACATCCAAAGGCATCAGAAGACCCACAAACATCCTTAAATTGGTAGTTAATTGCTGATGGTGGAAAACAGCTTGCTTCAAAACATTCGAAATCATCCACCTGGCGACTCCACAACTCCTAAAAGACCAAAAGACTCCACTGGTGAAGGACCCCAAATAGGTTGTAAAGATACAGTGACCTTTTCTCAGACTGATTGAACAAAATGTCAGGGTCTCTAGCAGACCTTTTCTATGATGAAGTTTCAGATCTGTTATCTGAACTACAACTTGATGATGATCTCCTTAAAGTTGTCTTGCACATTGTGAGGTCACCCAAATTTAATCCTGAAAGTAAGAAAAATTTTCTGGAGATAGTGGTTAAGAAATTGGAAATTTACATTGAGATTTTGGATTCTCAAATTCAGTCACATACTTTCCAAAGTCCGAGAGCATTTTTGGAAAGTCTCCCTCTCCCAAAGCAATAAGGAATTTCACTGCTTTTTGATGTGTAGGAAAAGGATGATTGTGCTTTCAAGAGCCACATTGAAAATGCAGTGATCAAAGCTGTCAAGGATGCAGATAGCCCACCAGTCATGGAAGGCCTAAAAGAAGAAAGTTTACATCATGCTTTTGTTGATCCTGTGGCAGAATATATGGAGGCCCTGATTGGCTCAAGTTCCCAACATTGATCCTTTGCAAGAGCCAGATACATTAGGAGTGATCACCACTCATGGTGGCCTTGGTTTTGAAAACCCACATTCAACGAATACCATAGTTATCTCTGACAAGCAATTAGATTTTCTACCCTTTTTTGTTACTTCTTAACTGGCTACACTGGCACTATTGTATCATATAAAACAACAGAGATTTCCAAGTTAGATTAGGGTAGGCAGGAATGTCAATAAAGCTTAGCTTGTGAGAATTTAGTTAGTTTTTAGTTTTTTTCTTTGAAAGAAAAATTGAAAAAATACAAAAACAATAAAAAAGGAGAAAAGAGGGTAGATTAGAGAAACAAGAAAGGTACAGCCCCATACCAAAAAAAAAAAAGCACTGCTATCTAGTCATACACCCTAATCATGGCTAGATAGTTTTCAATTTACTACTGATAGGTTAGTGAATCAGATTTGCCAAATAGTTTAATCTTGGCTTATCAGTAGATTAGATTAGGATAGAAAAAGAATTGGTTCTAATATGCTCGAAATCTAAACCAAAGAATCAAAATAGAGATGGCTCTAACAAGCTCAAAACTTGAGCCAAAGAAAGGAAAAATACTAGTTCTAACATGCTGAAAACTTGAACCAGGTAAAGAAGAAGACAACTCCAAAAGATCAAAGCCAGAGCTGAAAGAGAGAAAAAAGGATGCTTGTAATTTTTAGATCTCGAGCCTTCACAGTTTGTTTCAATTTTTTGCAAATAAGTCTATGTGCAATTGGTTTCCTTTGCCATGGACACTACAGCAAATCAGAAAGTTCAATCCTGGTTTGGCTGTGTTTTCAATTTCAGTTTTAGAACGTAGAGAATGAAATATGTCAGATAGTTTAATTCTGGTAGATAGTAGATTAGGTAGAGAAGCTATGAGTCCAACAGCTTAATCTGGACTCATGGAGGAAAAAGGGTAGATTTAGATTAGTTTTTCATGCTCTAAAAAGAATAAAATGTTGATGTCTAAGGGTTTGCAAGTCCAAATGCACCCTACTGAAGAAAAAATGTCAGGAAGTAGGTTGTGTAGGTAGAAGTGTGGGAAAAAAAATATTTTGCTGAAAAATCTGCAGATCATCTTCCCAAGCAGTAAGATCATGAAAGAAGAAAAAGGTTGTCAAAGAACAGCAAAGCATCAGTACATGGGTCTACATTCCAAAGATACAATTTCTGAGGTTCTTGACACCTCTAAGGAGTTGCCATCCCCAAGTTGGAGCTGTTGTTAGCCATCCATAATTTTTGACGTATGCAAAGATGGCTAAAAAATGTCTTTTAGTCTTCAAGAAGCAAATTTCAGGAAAAATTTGCAACTTCTTGAAGCCTCTACTGTGTTCCTTATCCTTCAAAACCGAGCTATTTTATCTCTGCATTCAAAGCCTCTTCTCCATTATTCCCTCCTAAAAATTCCCCCTTTCCCTTTATTATCCCTCCAATTCCACAAAAATCCCCTTTCAAACCATAAAAATCCCTTTTTATTGGTTTAAAAACCCCTCCATTTACTCTATCGGAACCTGAAAAAAGCCTAAAAAAAAACCCATCTCGGCCTATGTTCCGCTCATTTTAACCTTTAGGCCTTAAGCGCCTTTTGCGCAAGCCCCAACCTTTTTTTGCCATAAGACCAGCTCCGCGACCGTCGGCTCATGTCCCTTAAAGCCCCCATCGCTATCGGCCTTCGGTGTTTTCAAGTTTGGTTCCCTTTTCCCTTCTCTTCACCGATATGCGAAATACGATATGCCTTCCCCGCTTTAAATCCCCACCGTCGATCTTGCCATAGATCCAACGGTCCTCAATGCGTTACCCAATGGCAAATCACACTTCCAAAAGCCTGCAGCCCTTTCCCTTTTTCCCCTGCCGATGCGATGTTCCGAGTGCTTAAATCTTCCACCCTTCTCTCATATGACCTAAGCCCCGTGACCAAGCACTAAGGCCATCGTCGCATTGGCAACCCACCGTTGCATCGCATCGCTCCATTACAGGTATATTGCTCATCACTCTTCGGCAATCCCAATTCCACTATCCTCAAACCATCCGCTCCTCCGATCGCCGATCTTGCGATGGATCCTCCACCATCCATCTCACGGATCCAATGACCAGGATTCATTGCAGAGGCACCGGGTCTACAAATCTTTCCATACATCAAGTTCCCCCGCAGTTGACTCTTTTGATGGAAGAAGATCTTCATCCAACAGTCCATATTCACTGTGGAGGCACCTGGCCCCGAGATCTCTCCGTACCCCCCAGTCCCCCCACAGTTAATCTTCATCGTTGATCTGTTTGGATCTAACGGCCACCAAGTTCCCCTGCATCATGTTCGCTACTGATCTCCCACGTCATCTCGCCGGTCCCACCCGACCGCGCTGGGATTTTCATCGCGCTTTCTTTCAACATCCACCGTTGATTTCCCAGATCCAACGGTCAGCATTCCATTTCACGCCCGTTTCACCCAACCCCTCCATCGTACATTCTCAACATGAAATGGGTGGTTTTCAATGGATGCGTGGCAGCCTCCAACGCTTATCGCGTCCACCCTACACAAAACCAAAAATCGCCTAACCCTCGCACAAATTCCATGCTGGTATTGCGCAAAACCGCTCATCGCCATTTTTGCGCCAGATTCAAATGTTTCCCTGATTTTCACCTCCGCCATGGTTTTACCTTCCATCACTGCATTCGCACTTCCGCTGCAAATGCTCCTTCAGCCCTTGCTAAGCCCTTTGAAGCAGTCAAACCACCTATGCAGGATTTTATAATTTTTTATTTTTTGTTGCAGGTTTCATGGCGGTTATCATAAAAGCATCCCACAGTCACTAAAGGTGGCATAGAGCTTAGGGCGACGATCCTGTGGCCTATTCAATTCTAGAAAGGGACGAAGGGTTAAATTCCAAATGTTATTTAATAAATCATGATATTGACTATTAAATCAAAATCTCCAGTGCAAAGAAAGTACCTGTCAGCAAATAGTGAAGATTAAATTAAGAAACAGTGAAGAGTATCAGAGTTTAAGATAAAGATTAAAGGTTAAAGCATAAAACCCGAAGATCAAGAGCTTAACCCGTAAAGATTAAGGATAAAGCACAATTGAAAAAAAATCAATTAAAACAGTCATCTAAGACAAATCACAAGACAGAAGGCCTCGTCCACGTCAGAGAAAAGCAGTTAATTCAGTCAAAATGTTTGACTGCCACCATGATCTGCATTTTACCTACCAAGGAAAAAACTGGCAGTTACTACAAATAGAGACATTTCAACTGCCAGAGTAGTTATTGTGAAAGTATGGGGAAGCCTCAAATCCCACTCTTTCACTTAACTTGTCCCAGAAGCCGACACAGAACTACTGCAGTCAGAAGACATCTCTAAAGGAACACACGTTGGAGTTATTACCAGCCTCCCAGATATTCCTCAAAAATGGAAAAAACTACTAAAATAGTCCAAGCAGTTAATGTGATATTTATTAAACAGAGTGGAGCATTCGAAAGGACCCATACTCAATCGTAATTGATCCATTGAGACCATTTACTCCACTTCTCTTCCTCCTTCACCTATAAGTATTCATTGAAGATTCATTGTAAATGGTTGGAAATTGGTTAATTGTTTAACTGTTATTGAGTAAGAGTTACTGAGTAGTTGTAATATAGTAGGTTGGGAAGAGAAGTATCAGATTGTAAAAGCTATGGAATCAAAGTATGTAACTGCTTTTGGACATCAATAGACAAGCAGATTCACTGGATCCTGATCTAAATCATTGGTGACGTTATTCTTACTGTAATTGTTATTTTCCTCATGTCTCCATACTGTCCATTTTCTCTGATAAAGAACAGCATATATAGAGTAGGATTTACTGCTAAGTACCCTAGCTCTCACTGATAAATCTTTATCTTTATGTTTTCTTCTAAATGTGTATTTGGGAATGATTTCAATAGAGTATAACCGGTCAAGGAATGTTGGTGAGCCCATGTCTTGCTGAGTAGAACTTGAGATTATGTTCTTGAATTTTCTTAAAAGGTTTGCTAAGTAGAGTTAGGAACTAGGGAAGTCTATGGTTAGCCCTGTCCTCTAGTTTTTCCTCCAACAGCTGCTTTGAAAAGATCCCTTGAAAGTATTCTGAAAGCAGGATAGGTTCAAAGTCCTCACCTGATCTTAGGTTATTTTATATGTTTATCTTAAGTGTTTTCCCTTAAGAGTATGCCGAAAGCAGGATAGGTTAAAATTCCTTACTTGATCTTAGGCTACTTTTTATGTTTTAGCCTTGAGTGTATGCCAAAAGTAGGCTAGGTTAAAAGTCCTTACCTGATCTTAGGTTGCCCTTTGTTTTCTTAGCTTGGCTTCTTTCATCACACTCCTTAATGTTCCATACCAAAAACTCAACTTAAGAGATATTCTGATATAGATGACTTTCCCTATGGAAACCTTTGTATAGTTGTTGTGCAATTAAACCCTTTTATGACTCCATATCCCAATCGTTTAGCACAGTTTTTTGACCTATCTTCCCATGCTGAAAAAGTTCTTCTACTTATTTCCTCCTTCACTTCACATGACCTTCTCATTTAATGATTCCTAACCAAAAATAAACAAGTCCCTTGTACTTCATAACTAGCCTAACATCATATCATAAGACTTAAAGACATACCCTTTGAAAACACATATAGAGAGATCCCTCTCTGAATCCAAGAGGGCTAGATCCTAGGATTCCAAAGTGGTTATGATGTTGCCTTGTCATTTGGTACGCCAATCTGCCAAATCACAGGACCCCAACACATGCAAGCTAGCTAAATGGCCATCAACATGAAGAAGTAAAGTACTCAAGGAGGCAATAAGGTGTTGTCCAGAGGTCCTCTCAAGGCATGGAGTCTGTAGTGTATTGGGAAACATCCTCCCCATGTGGATCCTCCATCCCCAAGCAATCATCCATATAAAGTGAGTTACCTCCCAACATGGCAACTCCTGAAAATCTTCCTCTTCCACCTTGAACTCATGCAAAGTAGGTGGGCTGAAAATCTAAAAATGGTAGAAATAGGAGCCTACCCCACATTGTCCTCCTCTCCACTTATGATAAGTGTAGGGTAGATGTTGATCCTGGGCTACAAAATAATTTCCCTCTAGTGGCAAGATGAAGACTAGATCTCCAAAGATCTCTCCTCCAACGTTGTGACTCAAGCTGGCCCAAATCAAATCATATGTGATGGATAGGAATTCATCATCATATGGCATCTCATCAATCATATGGCCCACCTCAACAAAAGGAAACAAGTGATTGGTTGTGGTGGCCATATCTCCTCCCATGCTCCCATTAGAGCATGCAATGCAGAAAATGTGGGAATCTCCTTCCCAAAAGGACATATCCATCCCATGTGTCTCTCTCCCCATCATGCCCCTCACAAAAACATAAACAATAGAACTGTAGGGAGAAAAAATGAGAATCATGCTTGCTGCCATATGTAACAAATGAGAAGGACAATGGTCCCTCAAGTGAAACCAACGTAGCTTGACCCTCAACTGCAATAGAGACTGGTAAAATGGGTGGCTTCTCAACCACTTGCTTGCTGCCCCAATCTCCTCATAAAAATGGAGGAAGTGAATGATGCATGGTGTAGAATGAGCATGTCCTCCATAATATCTCTCCTCCCCAAGTCCTCCTAGGGAGTGGCCATCAATCATGCTTATGGCCTCAAGTAGACCATGAAGCCTAAAAGAAAGAATGATCCTCCTTGGAGAAACATCCTGTACATATATGGTTAAGGGATACATACATACATCATATAAATCATCATGTAAACAATCAACACCCTTACCACATGTTTTGCTGCTTTCCTCCCCATGTTGCTTCTGCCACAGCGCAGAATTTGAAATGTGATTGGGTAAAAGTGATGTTGAGAGAATGCTTCTCTCCTCCTTGAGTCTACCCAAGACTCCCAGCGTTGTACCCAGCTCTCCCAAGGTCTCCACCCTTCTAAAATCAATGAGTGATGCCTCAACATGTGAAGCATCCATCCTCCTCTGCTGATCCAGTGGTCTCCCTGGCAAAATGTCTCCATGAAATGAGACATGATCATCAAAAGATGACTGCATATATGAATGGACAAATCTGCCCATGCTCTCTCTGCGAAATCTAGTCTCCCCCCTAGGTGTAACAACCTCCAGAAATGGATAGGGATGTGTACTCCTCATCTCATGATGCTCGATCTCCTCCCTACCTCCTCCTTGTGTCTCCATGGTTCCACACCTCCCCAACAATGGCACATGAGTTGTGCCTTGATCTACACACATGAGATCTTGGGGACTCCCTTGCAAAGATGTAAGAACCCCTCTACTTGGAGTAAGAGCTCCTCCTTCCTCTGCATGAGGCACTATATAATCTCTAGATGTGCCAGCACTGTTGCCCTCAATCTCTGCAACATGAATGGGAAACCTCCCAATTATTGGATCCCTCTTTAAAAAAGAGATCTCCATGCTTCCTTGCTCAAAGGTGTGAGATGAAAGCCTTTCTTTCGGCAAGGTATGGTGCAAGTTTTCAGCCTCCTCCATGGTTTTCTAAAGTGGAATTGCATTCTCATGCAAGGGTTTTGTTTGAGTTCCCTTGTTTAGCTATACCATGTGTGTCTCATGAATCCTCCCATCAAATATTTTCACTAAGGTCCTAGTGAAACTTGCAGAAGATGCAGTGTTTACATTCTTCAAAAAAAAGGATTCAAAGATCCACCAAGCATAGGTCTTACCTCTCAAATGCAACGCTGCAACTCTGATGGCATCATCTTCCAACATTTGGTGCTGCTGCAAGGTATCTAACTCCTCCACCCAAGCTTTGGTTGAACATGTAGGTGAACCTTCAAAGATAGATAGAAGAAATCTATCTTGCTGCTCTTCTCCCTTCACCTTGATCTTGCAAAACTCTGAAAAACTGAGATGATCTCTGAATTTCTGAGTTTTAGGCTCATACTCTTTTAGGAAATCACTAAGATTTCCCCTCCTAGCAACTTCTTCTCCTTCTTCCACCTCTCTTCTGTCAATCCTGGGCATGTGACTACGCTGTGTGCTAGAGTGTGTGGCTGCTTGCTCACACTTCTCATATGAAAATCTAGAGTTTGCTTTAGATTCAAACTCTTGCGGAGATTCTCCATGCATCTCCTTCCTTATCTTTCTGAAGTCTTCATGAATATTATGTACAGATTTAGGAAGAATCTTTGTAAGCTTATCCCCTTTTTCTCCTTCATAAAATGGAGTCTTTTTCCTGCTTATTTCTCTGTCTCCTTTTTGATGAGAATAGGAAGTATAGGGTTCTTTCTCTTCTATTTGCTTATCCTCCTTGGGGAGGTTCTTCATGAATCTAAAGTAAGATGAGATAAAACCAATCCTCTCCAACCTTTTGACCTTCTTGGGCTGAGACTTCACAGGCTGAGCTAAGAATTTTCTTTGATACCACTGTAATATTCCCAAATGGGATCTGCTAGGAAGGCATGATTGGAAAATGCATTTTCCAGGAATGACTGCTACAGGATTTGAAACCAAGACCTAGATCCCTTATATCAATGTATCTAAGACTGAAATCCAATAGGAGGCTCAAAATAAATCCCTCTAGGTGGGTTAAACAAGTCTCCCACACCTATTTGTCTTCATAAAGTGCCTGATGAAGGGACTGCAACAATTATTGAACAAGAGATGGAATAATAGCGTTATTTTATAACCATGAACACATGAAGATATGTATAGCCAATAAATGTATAATATAGTAGCAAATGTATATAATTCTTTGAGGAATCACTCACTCAATCTAGGCAATGAGAGCATCAACAGAACATGTACATGAAATATAAGATATACTGCTACACTAAGAATTCCCTAGGCTGTGACTGCGCATTTTATAGGAGATACTGCAACAGGCTGAATGATAATATAAATATATAACAATATATAGCTCAAGAAATGTGGGGGAGCAAGCTCTCAACGCCAGAAAATAATAATACAACAATCCTGAGAAGGATTGGCTACAATACACAAAAATGGCAAAATGCCGGAGTTGCAGGGTAGCAGTTGCAACTCAGAAAATGGAACTAGAAGGAGAAGATTGAATATGTTACAACTGATGTCAATATCTCCTGCAATGGATCCTGCAAGTGAAAGGTTGATCCTATCATGGAAGATCTCACTCTCCAATCAACACTGCAAAACCTCACTGCAAGTGTGCTCTCAAAATAACGCAGATACTGAGGGAGACTGCACTGTAGGTGGGATAGAATGTGTTGGCCAAATGCCAAGATCTGGAATATGCTCTAAATCCTTCCTTATTGATCTCCTAAAGGAAAGAAGGCCCCCTCCTCTGAAAAACAAGCCAAGGAATGTTGTTGTGGGATCTCCACTGCAACACCCTGCAACACAACGTTATACTTCAGCAGAAATAACGTTGTAGCTGGAGGAATGGCTTTGGCCTTGAGCCTGGATGTGGATAAATGAAGTGCAATCCCTCAAGAGGCCTCTCAAGAAGGAGATGGGATTCCCGCTCGGGAACACCCTGTGCTAAACAACACTGCAACTCTGCTAAACAACTCGAGAATGCAAAGAAGTCTAATCAGACATCAAATCATAATCATATGCATGAGTAACAATAGCTTCCTTGCCCTCCTTTTAAACAAATGAGAGCTCCCTCTCCATGGGTCCCACTCTATAGGGTTTCATCCATCAAGGAAACTTCCCTCCTCTTTCACTGCATTGTCCCACAAGATGCTCTCCACCTCATACTTTTGCGTTGTTTGACTTGGTCAAACTTGACCTAGCCTTCATGCAAATGTCCTCTTTCACACATGAGGGTGTGAAATCCAGCTCCACTGATGATCCCTTTCCACACCATGAGGGATTTTATTCAAGTTTTTATTTTGAATGGGCCTTCTCACCCAATTATTCAACTCCTAGGTGAATTTAGCAAAAATTAATATTCCAATTTGCTGCATGCAAATTTGGGAATATTACATAGTCACGCATGATCGTGAAATGCGATATTGACCACAAAGCATAGTTTTATCTCTTTTTCGAGCTTTGTTAAACATGAAAAAGGAATTCAAAGCATACTTTTATCCTCTTTTTTCGAGCTTTGTTAAACATGAAAAAATAATTCAAATTGCATTTTTATCTCTTTTTCGAGCTTTGTCAAATGCGAAAAAGGAATCCCCTTGGATTTCTCTTTTAGCTCTTTTCAGACTCTCAAAATATGAAAAGATTGTCGTGCACTTGTCCTTTCGAGCTCGTTAAAGGAATTGAAACAAAATCTACTCTATAGAATTTTAACCCTTTTTCGGACTGAGATAGATTATGATTACAAAAAAGGAAAACCCCAGTCGAACATGACTAGCAGGTTCTCAAAGGTATTATTTTACGCTTTTTCTGATTTGAGAGACTATTATACGAAAAATAACTTTTGGATTTTTCTTTTAGTCCCTTTTTCAAAGTCTCTGAATATGAAAAAGGACCAATTTCTCACTGTCGTTAGACTCATTAAATTATAAAATAGCGACAGACTTGTCCATCATGACAAGATCAAGTTTCACCTTCGCTAGACTCGTCAAAGCATCAAATAACAATGGATTCACCCGAAGTGTGGAACTAGACATCAAGAATATGTTATCCTCCTCGAGCTTGTTAAAAAATAAAGAGGTATTGGTCAGGTAATCTTCTTGATGGTCTATCATACCTATGGTCTAGCATACCATCCATCACTTCGGTTTTGGGTCAAATGCTGCCAATTCATTCAGTGTCGCCGATATGTTCAAGAGAAGTCACTCAGTTATTCCTCACCCTTTGCAATACTCATAAACCTTCATTTCATAACCGCCATCCTTGAAATTGCTTCATCAGTCACATTCTGTCTCCAAAATCATTACTCCAGTTTCGTGTCATTGATGAGGGAAGCATCAATGCCCTCCTGTGATGAGTCACTTCCCGTCGACATCAACTCATCATCTAGGAAGTTGACTTAGAAACAACCTTTCAGTACCTTGGAGCTTGCTTACATCAATGGCAAGTTTCTCACTTCTGGCGACAGGTTGACATCATAGGCCTTCGACCGAAAGACTTTGTATGGTGTTTGACATCAAATAATCTATTCACACCATGCAGAATGTACTGCAGTACCTTGAGATCCATTATCATCAATGATGGTTTCTCTCGCATCTGTTAATGGCTCACATCAGTGGCTGGTAATCAGACGGTGTCTTCCCATGTTTGACTTCAGATCATATATTTGCATGGTTAGAGTCGTACTTTAAGTGATCGAGTGAATGAGATAGAAGATCCCAGATCTAGTTTCATCCACCTGGGCTACGATTTTAGGAGAAGTACCAAATCATCCGTAAGATGGTCATTATTCAGATAGTCATCCTATCATGGGTCTATATCTGTAGACTACTTTATGATGTTATGATAGTTTATGTGCTGAGTATGGGATATGCCTCCCTCAGCAATTCATGTACAAGATGAACAAATATCATGATGTAATGTATTGTAATTGATGCAAGTCATTGTCTGCTTCAGTTCCTCCTCATCACATCGTAAAGAAAATCACTCAACATTTCATTTTTGACTTCATGCTTTAGGGGGAAGCTGTTACAGGTCAATTTGCACATCATCCCAAAACACAGATCAGTATACATTAGGGTCTTTCATACTCTAAATTGGTTGCTACATGCCCTAAACAAGTCATCACATTGATGGTCTTCCTTCATGAAAGTTTCACTGCTTAGATGCTAGTTGAAGTGCCCTATCAAGCCATCAACGCACCCCTAGACAGCTGTAACTGCTTTGCAGAGCATCTACTCCCATGCAAGGCTGTGTTGCAGAGGATCTAGGCCCACTTTAGAGTGCGTTGGTCGACTGGGAATGAATCGCTCATTGGATTTCGGGAATCTCCCAAACTTCTATTGACTTCTAGAAATTGTTCTAGCTCTCACCTCATCCGATAGCCTCGAATTCGGAACCCATGAAGTCATTAAACCTCTTATCCTCCTATTCCCATGAACAAGGAAACCTCTTCATCCATTTTTAGGAAAGCCATTTAATAGTTCATTTATTTCAAACTACCTTCATCTACTTATAAATATAGCACTGAACATAGTGCACGAGAGAGAAATAATTTATGTTAAGTAGAGTTATGCTGGTGAGGTATCAACTCTTGAAGGTGTTGTACATGTATTGTGATGTTGTTGGATTGTTGATGCTAGATGTGATGAGGACGGGTCTCAATCTGGATGAGTGGAAGCGAATCGATCAACTATTTGTACTCTTCCTTCTACTTCATAATAAAGACATTTGTTCCTTTCCTAATGCATGTGTCAATGATGTTATATGTGTGTTAATGAGTTTAATCGATTCAATTTGTTTAACTTGAATAGATCGTATTGCCTTTATGTTGTTTTCTGTCTTCTGTATGCCATGGCAGGTATCAATCGAGCGAGTTAAGTTGGATTGAGAGCGACGTAAGAAATGAAGGGAGGCGAGGGAAAGAAAACAGATTACAAATAGGTTTCTCTCCCTTTATCTATTCACTTTAAGGAAAAGGTCAGATATCTTTCTTTCTATTGTTCTAAGTGAACCACCCACTTAGGAAAAGCATACTTATCCGTAGGTTTGTATTTCTGTAAAATAATGAGCATAACAGAAATTGGATAGTATATATATTTCTGTATATAAATTCCAGTGTATAAAATTCTAGCGTTCGGAGGTTGAGTTTGGGGCTCATTGGAAAAGCACGAGTTTCATATTTATGAAAGGGGTTGCATATTTGTGGTAGGTTGTACAATGAGTTAGACTGTGGGAGAAGCACGTGATCTGAAGCAGGGTATGTTGACGATGCGAAAGGATATTATATCATGACAGGAGTGTGACAAGGGCGTGATTTCTGTAGGGAAGCAATCAGGAGCCACGTCAAGTAAGGGAGCACGAAAGTAAAATTGTTGTGGATATGATTTGGTGGAAATTGCAACAATACGAATAGGCCAAAGTCTACAGCTACGCATTGGGAATTATGGCACGTGATATTCACATATGCAATATTTAGATGTGTGAAGTTGAGATTGTAGACTCGGATAAAGAAAAAAAAATTCCCCTTGTCCGTGAGAAACATCATTACTTCC
Organism: Pinus albicaulis; assembly: GCA_034641835.2. NCBI lineage: Eukaryota > Viridiplantae > Streptophyta > Pinopsida > Pinales > Pinaceae > Pinus > Pinus albicaulis. The sequence goes on from CM076571.1 coordinate 780,624,511, forward strand.
AGACAACACTAGTTTTGGCCAGCATATTGGATGGTGGGCAAAGCACATAAATTTATTTCTATTACTGTGTATGAACCTGTGGTTTTATGAGGCTATAACAGAGTACGCATTTCAAAGGAATGAAGGGGTTGCTCCTTTAGGAATACTCCTGTTCAAATATTTGATTGCTGCAACATTGTTGAAGATATTTCATCATATACAAACCAGGTTCCATTCTATATTTTTCTAAGTATACATTTCTTAATATAATTGAGAGAGGTAATATTTTTTATTATTTTTGGTCAATAGATGCAATAATTTTCTTAGCTTTAGATATCTGTAGTTGGTTGGAGACTAGTTCTTTTACAAATTACCCACTATATACTTGTATTTGACACTAGAAAATACGTGTTCCCTACAGTAGTATGACAAAAACTACACCTACATCACTATAAAAACTCAGAAAAACAGTGACAACAAAATTGGGCTAAACCATGGAGAAATTCACAAAACTCTTGAATAAATTGAATAAAATAAACCATGCAGAAGATCAAATAACTAAACAGAACAACAAACCTCTTTCAAGAGGGATCTATGCCATTCTTCATAAATAACAGTCAGAGGATGTGCAGAAGGGGCATGAGATGGGCCACAAATTATTTTCACTTGGGACAGATTTGAAACACATGAATATGACATGGAGAGTTCTTTACAAACTTGATGAACTCCTTTCCAAAATAGTCCAGTTAGAAGGGAAGAGACTGATTTTGGCTCTAAAACCTATGTTTTCTCTTATACAACCCAAGTGCTTAGAAGAACCATGTGAAGGGTTCAGACTTCTGGTTGCATCATGCCTCAGTAACATTATGAGGTTTACTGCACCTATAGATCCTTTCAATGATGATGTTATGAGGGAATTTTTCAAGTTAGTAGTGGGGACTTTTCAGGACTTGGACAACAGTGCAGGCTCTACCTTTGGGAAGAAGCGTGAGGTTTTAGTAGGTATGGCCACATTCAGAATGTATGACATCATGTTTGATCTTAAGTGTGATGGCTTGATTCTACAGATGTTCCAATGCTTCTTCAGCATTAGGAGACATCATCCTGACATCGTCATAGCACACATGCAATCCATCATGTCGTCATGTATGAGAGACCGCGGAACCATTTGTCGGGAGTTAAAAACTAAGTTGTTGAGCATTTTGAGGAGAGAGTAGTTGGTCTCACATGCTGCTTATGAGCTAGCCCAAGGGTTGGTTGATCAGAATCTTGGGCTATTCAGGATACGGTTGACCAAGGAGGAGTTGCTCTAGTTTGGAGGATCAGGCAACATGAACAAGTTGAGGAGGGAGGGACTTTACTTCACCTGCAAAGAACCTTGGGGACCTGACCACTCATGCTTGAGAGATGCATATGAGGTAGTAGAGGTAGAGCAGGAGGACATTCCTTCTATATGCCAGGATGAGGACTCTTCTTTGGATGAGTCCATGGGGTCATGTGAGGATGCTTTTGGGGAGCATGAGCAGCCATATGGATTTGATGAAAGTAGGCCGGATTTGTGTTCTAGTGTGGAGAGTGATAAGTGATGGGACTATATGGGAGATATTCATGGTGATGAGTCACTTGTGATGATTTAGCCAGAGCAGCATATGGTGGAGCATGAGTCAGCTGAGGAGGCTATTTGCATCATGCATGATAGTCCTTTGGGGCAGAGCCAGATGGAGGCTCACATTGAGTTTGTGATGGATTTACAACTACCCTTAGGGTCAGCCATTAGTGAGGAGCATACGGATGTACGGGCGTCTAGTAGGGTGGTAGTAGTTGCAGATACTTATCCTTAGGAGATGTTGGAGGTTGATGGGATAGTTCTGCAGGAGGCTAGTAGATAGCAGGAGTATGAAATTTCTGATCAGGAGAGGGAGGAGCTATTCGAGATGGTGGAGCATCCATATTTGGGCCAACCCACTGATGAGGTATAGATAGATGCACATCCAGTCAGCAGAGCTACAATAATTTTAGGGAGCAGCACTCTCCAGGAGTACATCGATGGGGCTTGCAACATATATTTCCCACTTTGGCCCATTATAGAGAGAGGGGATTTCTTTTATAGGAAAATATTGTTAGCAGACAGACAGGGCAGCACGAGTTGAGTATGGACTAGCGACCTCACATCAGACTTGTTTTGTATGCAAGTGTCACTGCATTTGATTCTTCTTCCGAGATAGATTCGGGAGATCATGAGTTGGTACCCTATTGATGGTACAATCTTCTGCGTAGGGAGCATAGCGGAGAAGGGACCCTCAGACATGACAAATGATGCAACTTCCAGTTGGTAGTGGGGCACAGGTCGACATTTCTTCAGCATTCCATCCCGACTTCAAGAGCATAGGGTTAGCATGAGATCGAGTCAGGAGTTGGACTGGAGAGAGGTGATGAGATGGTATCCTTTTGACAGAGTATCATTCTTAGTCCCAGGTACATTTCAACAGGAGCACTTGGACGAGAGAGATGTTACATATTCCATTGGGTCATGGATTATGTATTTCAGTAGCACTAACTCGACATTTACAGATCAGGATTGGCCTTGGCCTAAACTGAAGGTTGGATTAGAGAGAGTGGCTGAGTTGGTCCTTGCGTCATGGGGCGACAGCTATAGCTAGAGACATTGTGTAGTCCGAGCCATGGGATTTGGGTGATGATTTTCCATGGTGGCATTGGGATTCGGGAGGATTGATTGATGAAAAGTGCAGAGAGAGATCAGTTTGGGATCCCAGCATCAAGGGGTTTGTTCTGGGTGACTTGACACAGGAGCATAGCATCACCCAAGGGTTTTTATGGGATCCAGGAATTAGGTCTCAATTGTATTGAGCCAACAGGGTGGCCAACATATTTGGATTGCTTGAGGGCAATAAATCTTGGGGCGGAAGGTCTGTAATATTCCCTTTTTCGGTGTCACCTATGACAGGGTTAGGAAGGACTTCCAGAGTTGGGAGCAGACAGGTCACAGGTACAGGTTGGTGTCATCAGCGGGCCCAAGGGATTTTTGGAGGAGTTTTGAGGAGTTTCTATGTGGATAGATGGAATTTGCTTAATATATTCCATCATCCGCATAGTTTTCCTTTCGTTCCGGTGGATTCTGACAACTTTTGGAAAACTGAGTTATTTTTGGGCTTAACTCAATTAATTACGCTCAAGGTGGCATTCCAGCAGGAATACATGATTGAACACCTTAGTGTAATAGCTCATTGGAACCATGACAAGAATACCTACATGATGGGATGGTTGGACATGAGTTTCAGTGACCTAAGGAGACATGGTAGCCGATTTACTCTTTCCTGCATTAAAAAGTAATATTTTAATTGGAAAATAAGAGGGAAAAGTGCTCCATGATTAAAATAATAATAAAATAAGGCTCTAGAAGGATCTATGAGATCTATAAAATAAGATGAGGAGGCCATTGAGGGATATCTTGGATTTGATCATTTTCTTGTGTGAGAGGTTTGAGAACTTGGTTCTCTTCTCCATTGGTTGCCCCAAGACGGAAACCCTCGGGTGATTTGTCGAGTGTTGGACGAAAACCCAACTCTCTTTAGGAGACTTCACTCAAGATTTTTGTAGAGCTTTAGGGATATTTGAGTGAGGATCATTCAGATCCTTAATTGGTGCTTCATTGATTTGTAGCTTCTTCAGTGGCAACTTTTGTTGGAGGGAGAGTGTCGTTGTTCAGTTTTGGAGGCCATCACAGTGCAGCAGTTCATATTGGTGGCCAATTTTCCATCTCAACTATTTTGGATCAAATATGCATGTAACCCCAATTTACTATTTATAATAAAATGCTGAGATTTTTCCTGTTCAATGTGTAATGGATTGCAGTGCTCTATCTATTTTTATTTTACTAGGCAATCTTCTGTTAAGTAAATGTTGATTTTATGGCATAATGTAAGGTTAAGTTATTTTATGCAAAACTTGTCGAAATGTCTCGTTCGGGATATTACAGTTTGAGGGTTGTTTAGGTGAAGTATTACCTCTGTTTGTGAGGCTGCAAGAGACTGAAGCAAGCCGTAGGAGACTAAAGTGGGTCACAGGCTTTCTTGTCCTTAGAACAGGGATAAGTGAAGGTTTAAGGGTTGAACAGGGGTCTTAAGGGGTAGCATCATAAAGGATGAAAATCAAGGATCTAAGACACAACAATTGAAGGAGGTTTTGGTGAAAAAGAGGGGTTGTTGCAGCATGCAATGATGCCCTAACCAGAACAAAATCTACAACAGTTAAACAGTTCCTTTAACAATTTATATATTAATGGTGGTTGGTTGATTTGATGCATGGGATGGTGTCCATGTGTGGACAGAAATTGTAGCAGCCTATGAGAGAAATGTGTCGGGGTTGTCTTGGGTGTTAAGAAACCCCATCTAGGAGTAGATCTCATAGTGAATGGGTGTCCTAGGAGAGGATTGTTGGTGAAGTATTTTGGCAGCCATGTGGAGGGGTTTCCTAAGTGTTGGATGGCCTAACTAGGAGCATATGCTACAATGAGGATTGGTCACTCGTAGACTGTATGAGAGCAGCATGAGAGTGGACCAAGTGTGAACATGGATTTGGCACTTATGGTCTGTTGGAGGATAGCATGATAGTGTCCAATTTGGAGCCTAATGTGCAACACCATGATGGACAAAGGTATGTTGGGTGTGTGTTATATTCTTTCCATGACTAGTCACGCGTAGAGGGGTAAGAGCGGGGGCAATAGCCCCCCTTGTGAGGGTCCAGGGCAACACCCCGAAATTTTATTTTCTGGTCCTTAATTTTCGGTGGGCAGTTCGCGCCCATGGTTTTGTGCATGGTTTTGCACATGGTTTTGGGGTACAATGGTTTTTGGCCCCTGGTATTTTTTTGTAGATCCGGTCAAGGGAACTACGGTTATGTTCTAATCCAGGGTTAATGGATTAGGGTTTGTGTATGCTTCGGCATCTATATATAGTGTTGTAACACTAAAAGGAATATAAAGAAATATGAAGATGGTTGTCCCGATTTGGGATCCAGGGGAAAATATCTGTGTTTATCTGTTTTATGTTTTATGCTCTCGCTATTGTTTATTTTCTATTATAAGATTCGTGTGTAGATAATTTATGTTCAGGGTTAAAACCTACATTTGGTATCAGAGCTGTTTCGGCTTCAAGGGAACACCTTTGCTGCTGAGGGTTTTTTTGCTCGGGCCTAAGGTTGACCCTGTTCAGTGGGAGATCTGCGGGATCGATTATTGCGGTGAAAGAAGATGGCAAGCGGCAGAAAGATAGAGATTGAGAAATTTAATGGTCAGAGTTTTGAGTTGTGGAAGCTCAAGATGGAGGATCTGTTGGTGGATAAAGATCAATGGATCGCGGTAGATCCAGGTACTAAACCAACGGAAATGTCAGATGAAGACTGGAAGAAATTGGATCGGAAGGCTAAGAGCATAATACGGTTGTGTGTCTCAGATTCAGTATTGTTGAATGTATATAGGGAAGCTACGATGAAGAATTTGTGGGAAAAAATTGGGACTTTGTACCAATCTAAGTCTCTGGTGAATAAGTTGTCCTGCAGAAAAAATTGTATAACCTGAGGATGAAGGAAGGAGACTCGGTGACAGAGCATCTGAACGCCTTCAATACTGTGGTAAGTTAGCTATCATCTGTTGATATTAAAATCTCAGTTGAAGATAGGTGCATCAGTTTGTTGTGTTCTCTACCAGACTCATGGGACAGTCTGGTTATTGCAATAGGTAGCAATACAACTAGCTTGAATTTTGATGACATTGTCTTAGCCTTATTGTTGGAGGAAATGAGACGGAGAAATATGGAGGGCCAGAATGGAGATGCCTTATCTGTACGAGGAAGGTCCCAAAATAGAAACAAGAATAAGGTTTCGAGTGGGAGATCCAAATCTAGAGGGAGATCTAAATCTCCTGGAAAGTTTGTAAAGGTATGTTGGAAATGCGGAAAGGAAGGGCACTACAAAAGGACTACAGATCTAAAGCTCCCGAGAAAGGAAAGTGATATGATGATGCTCCTTCTGCAGAGGAAAAAACCACCTCGGATGAAGGTGGGGATGTGTATTTGGCTTCTTCTTCAAATACACATGTAGATCATGAGTCATGGTTGATTGACTCAGGTGCATCCTTTCACTTCACTCCCCATAGGGAGTGGTTCTGCGAGTATGAGAAATATGATGGTGGTGATGTTTTCCTAGGGGATGATAGGAAGGCCAGAATCATCGGACGTGGAAAGGTCAAGCTGAAGCTGCAAGGTGGAAGGATTAGAACACTTCCTAGTGTTCTGCATATTCCTGCATTGGCCAGAAATCTGATTTCTGTAAGCAAGATGGATGATGCAGGTGTAAAAACAGTGTTCGAGAAAGATGCCTGCAAGATGGTTCAGGGAGCACTAGTATTAATGCGGGGAGTTCGGACCAGAACTCTGTACAAGCTACAAGGTAGCACTGTTATTGATGGGTGTAACAATTCTGTGGTTCCTGAAAGTGGAGCAGAAAGCCTAGTTGTCTCTGGAGAAAAGACCATGCTATGGCATCAAAGGCTTGGACATATTGGAGAGAAGGGGCTTCGGATACTGCCTAGAAATGGTATGGTAGAAGGTATGTCTAATTTCTCTCTGGATTTTGATTTCTGCGAATATTGTGTATATGGGAAGTAGAATCAGGTGAGTTTTCCTTCTGGTGGTAAGAGGGCGAACAAGATATTAGAACTTGTGCACAGTGATGTGTTTGGACCTGTGTCAGTTCCATCACTGGGAAAGTTTGTGTACTATGTTTCATTCATAGATGACTTCTCAAGGAATACATGAATATATTTCTTGAGGAAGAAATGTGAAGTATTTGACATATTTAAATAATTAAAGGCTCTGGTGGAAAACCAGACAGAGAAGAAGATAAAGGCGCTGAGGACAGATAATGGTGGGGAGTTCTGCAAGAAGGAATTTGAAGAGTTCTGTAAGAAGTGTGGTATAGCACGGCATAAGACTACTCCATACACACCTCAGCAAAATGGAGTTGCAAAAAGAATGAACAGAACACTGATGGAAAAGGCAAGAAGCATGCTCAGTGGTACCAGGTTAGGACAAGAATTCTGGGTAGAGGCAGTGGAGACTGCATGCTATCTGGTTAACAGATCACCTTCATTAGTGTTGGAGGATAAGACTCCACATGAGGTATGGACTGGTAAGAAACCATCTCTTTCACATCTAAGGGTATTTGGATGTGATGCATATGTACATGTTCCAAAGGAGAAAAGGACCAAGTTGGATAATAAATCTGAAAGGTGCATCTTTATTGGGTATAAGGATGGTTTAAAGGGTTACAAGCTTTGGAACCCAGAAACAAGGAAGGTTGTGTACAACCGAGATGTGGTGTTTAGAGAGGTGAAAGATGTTGTTACACATGAAGTCCTACCAAAGGAACATGAGAAGACAGAGTTTGAGCTAAAGGAGGCATAACTCGTACTCTCACAGAGGAAGAAGACGAAGAGGAAGAGCCACAAACCTGGCCTATGAGAAGACCGGGCCGGAAAGAAGGCAACGTAAAGGTAGTTAGTCCAACCGCTTTCTGTTCATGTTTTTCCTTAACTATAACTGATGATGATCCCAGAACTGTCAGGGAGGTAGTAAATTCAGAGGATGGAAAACTCTAGAAGGAGGCCATGGTTGATGAAATGGCATCCTTGCACAAAAATGAGGCATGGGATCTGGTGGAGTTGCTGGCTGGAAGGAAGCCCATCGGGGAAAAATGGGTGTTTAAGAAGAAGATGAATGTAGAAGGAAAGGTGGAGAAATACAAAGCTCGGTTGGTAGCAAAAGGTTATTCCCAGGTGCGGGGAATTGATTTTGGTGATATTTTTTCTCCTGTTGCCAAAGTTACTTCTATTAGATTACTTTTATCTGTTGCTGCTGCATTTGATTTTGAGATAGAACATATGGATGTGAAGACAAAATTTCTTCACGGGGATCTAGAAGAGGAGATCTACATGAAGCAACCTGAAGGCTTTATGGTGAAGGGTAAGAAAGAATTGGTATGCAGGTTGAAGAAGTCTTTGTATGGGTTAAAACAGTCACCAAGGATGTGGTATCAGAAATTTGATACCTATATACGGGGACTTGGCTTCACCAGAAGCAAGGAGGATCACTGTGTTTATTTTAAATTAATTGGTGACCATGTTATTTTTTTGGTCTTGTATGTGGATGATATGTTGTTGATTGGAAATGACAAAGAAATTATCCAAGATTTGAAGACCCAACTATTCTCCAAATTCGACATGAAGGATCTTGGTGCTGCAAAATATATTTTGGGCATGGAAATTAAGAGAGATTGGGCAAAGAGGAAGCTTTGGTTAAACCAAAGGAAGTATGTTGATACTATATTGTAGAGGTTCAATATGTAGGATAGTAGACCGGTGAATGCTCCTATTCCTGTAGGTGTAAAGCTGTCTGCTGAATAGTGTCCCAAGACACAAGAAGAAGAGGAGGATATGTCCCGTGTTACATATGCAAGTGCAGTGGGTAGCCTGATGTATGAAATGGTCTATACTAGACCAGACATTGCACATGTAGTGGGAGTATTGAGCAAGTTTATGTCAAACCCAGGGAAGGATAATTGGACAACAGTGAAGCGGGTTTTCAGATATTTACGTGGCACTAGTGATTATGGCTTGTGCTACCAGGGAAGACCAGGATTGGAAAGAATGTTGGACATTTGTGGTTTTGTTGATGCAGACTAGGCTGGAGATCTGGACCAAAGAAGGTCTACAAGTGGGTATGTGTTTAGCCTATTTGGAGGCGCAGTCAGTTGGATGAGTAAAAGACAGTATGTAGTGGCTCTTTCAACTACAGAGGCAGAATACATGGCAACCAATCATGCAAGCAAGGAAGCAGTTTGGTTGCAGAGATTGTGTTCAAGTATGGGGTTGGTACAGCAAGCTATAAGGATAGACTGTGATAGCCAAAGTCAACTTTCTTGGCTAAGAACCCTCCTTATCATTCAAAGAAAAGCACATTGATGTTCAATATCACTTTGTTAGAGATATGGTTGAGGCTAAAAGGGTGTTTCTTGTAAAGGTGGACACTTTGAAGAATGTTGCAGATGCATTGACGAAGTATGTGATCACTCTGAAGTTCTCTTGGTGTAGAGAAACAATGGGTGTTGAAGAATTGGGCCAATGACTAAGCTCTCCTGTGGCCCCCTGCGGAAAGAAAACAACAAGTGGGAAAATTTTGGGTGTGTGTTATATTCTTTCCATGACTAGTCATGTGCAGAGGGGTAAGAGGGGGGGAGATAGCCCCCCCTTTGCACTGGGCGCAACGGGGGAGTCATAGGGGGGGCAGCGCCCCGACGAAAATTTTTTCATCCTTAATTTCTGGTGGGCGGTCCGCGCCCATGGTTTTGTGCATGGTTTTGCACATGGTTTTGGGGTACGATGGTTTTCGGCCCCTAGTATTTTTTTTGTAGATCCGGTCAAGGGAACTACGGTTATGTTCTAATCCAGGGTTAATATATTAGGGTTTATGTATGCTTCGGCATGTGTATACATGTGTTGTAACACTAAAAGGAATATAATGAAATATCAAGATGGTCATCCCGATTTGCGATCCAGTGGAAAATCTCTGTGTTTATCTGTTTTATATTTTATGCTCTCGCTATTGTTTATTTTCTGTTATAAGATTCATGTGTAGATAATTTCTGTTCAGGGTTAAAAACTACAAGGTAGTTGCTAGAATGGCAGTTGTTGGATCTCAAGGGTCTGATTAGCCAGGAGCAGTTTTTTCACCCTAGACTTGTGTGTGGAGAAGGACTTTTAAAATAGATGATGGGAAGTCCTCCTAGCCTGTGTTCCTTGTGGGAGATGTTCATCTTGCAGTGATAGGTGGCAGTCCTCCATGCCCTATGTTGGTCTTCATCTGTGTAGCACAGGAAGACCATAGTGAGTTGAAGTCCTTGAGTAGCTGAGGAGAAGCAGTGTGCAGAATGAGATTTGTTCACAAGTGGAGCTATGAACAACTCAACATGAGTCTCAGTGTGTTGATACATTGGCGGATGAACGCTCAACTAGTGAGCAGATTGACAACCAAGGTTCAATGGCCAGATGGACTTAAAGCATTGATAGAGGCAGGAGCTGTAGATCGGGAGTCGAAGGACTGGGAAGGTACAAGATACGACTGAGAGAAGCTAAGAGAGTGTGCTACAACCAGATGGTCAGAGTGTCTTGTTTTATATCTTGTACTAGTGGATGTATGAAGGCCATTATCCCTCATATGGGAGCACTAGATTGTTGTATTATATGTTGTTTAATATAACGAAGTTGGGTTGAAAATTGTAAAAAAATTTCTATATTATGTGCATGTGTGGTGTACTGTTGTTTATATTTCGCTATGCAAAGTAGTTCTGTTGCGATTCTTGGTTTGGTAGCGTCATAGATTTTAAGATTTTATCCTAGACCCAAGATCATGGAAATTCAACACAATGTAATATCCTTGTCAATGTGCATGTACAAGTAATCAATAAAACTCCTCAAGTGGATATATGCATCAAGAAAAATGTGCCAAATCAATCCAACTCAAGCTCCAAGAACAAACCTCAATAGATGGGCACAAAAAATCCTCCAAGTGGCATGGGTGGCTCCAAATTCTAGTAGCCATTCATATATCATGGTAGATGAAATGGATATTAAGATAGGAGGCTAAGAAACATAGAATAGACACCAAATATCAAGCTCCAAGTCATCAAAGACCAAAACCTCCACACATGTGCAACAACCAATATCCAATGGCCTCAGTTAATGAGAAATGCCTCCACAAGTGTGTTGAGATTTTGTGTATTTGGGGTAGCATCAGTTGTGCTCTAGGTCCCAAATTTTGTGGAGGGACTAGAGTACACTTGATCTACAAGACCAAGAAATGGATTTGAGAAATTTCAAGTTGTGTTGAAGTTATTCAAATAATTAATTATTTTTAATGGATTTCCTAAGTTTAACTTAGGAAAATAAAATAATTAAAGTGAATTAGTTAACACATGTGTTGAAATTGTCTTAAGTCACATGGATCAAGCAGTCTTTTAATCTCATCCGTTGATGGATGATTTAATCTCGGCCATTGAAGGGTTCAATGAAAAATTACAAGAGAAAGGCTTGAGGGTCAGTTGAAGACATACAATTTCTGTAGAATTGAGGAATAGATCTAGAATTCTAGGGCATGTTTGCTAAGAATTTCTAGAGGAATTTCCTGTAGTGAGGGATAGTATTGACTGAGGGAATTATCTAATTCCAAGAGGCAAGAGGAGTAGCTCAAGGACAACATAGAGAAGCAAGGCAACAGTTACGAAGGTGTTGCGCAACCACTAAGCAAGACAACACAGAGGCACTGGGAGGCTTCATAAATCACGTAGAGGGTCTTTTAGGGACAACGTGAGGCTGTGAGACTTGTCCAGGGGTGATGCAGTCCCTTCTGGCGTAGCGCAGTGGCATTTGAGGTTAGTAGGGCTGGCGCTGAGGCTTCAGGGGCAACTCTGAGGGTTTATAGGATCAGATCTAGGCTGAGTCCTGTAAATCCCATTTGAGGGTGTGGATCAATTAGATGTTTGGCACTAGATATTTAGGTTAGCTGTAGATCTTATATATTTTATTCTCTGTCGGGTTTTCCAAGGTTGGAACCCAGATTTACTGTACTCAGAACTACTTAATAATAAAACCCTCATATCTGTTGAACTGGTTTTCTGGCTTTGGGTTTTTCCGGGGACTTATGTCCAAAAATCAATGTGTCAATTTGTTGCATGAGTAAATTATTCAGTAAAGGATCTGCATGTGTAGGTTGTAGTTGTGTTTATTTTCAGGATTTTCTGAATCTAATTTATGAAAATAACTTGTATAAATTAAATCAAGTAGGAGGAAATAAACTAATACACTACAATAGAATTTTCTCATGGTATCAGAGGGATAGTAGATGAAGTTGAATCTATAGCAATCAGCTGAAGAATTTTTTTTTTTTTAGGGTAGTAGAAGAAGTAGCAGTTTCAGAAAGGGAATCTTGACAGCAAGGGAAAGCAAATCTAGGAGACAAAGATGAAGTTGCATAAGGCCTTTGGGCTTACGAAGACCCTTCCCAGGGCAGCGTAAGGACTGCATCACCCAGTCTGGGGTTACACAGTCCACTTCTGAGCCACGCTGGGACTGCGCTGGGCCATCCAAGAGGACGATGTCCAGTCACTTCCCTTGTTGCATAAGAATTCGACCGAGTTCTAGAAGCAATGCTTCAGATCTTCAGCAGTGCTGGTGGGGTAGAGATTCTGCAGATGCATAATTGTGCCTAGCTAAGGCAACAAAGGCAGGAGGAAGACAATCATTCAGTATATCTGAGCTAAACAGATCTGAGATTTGATCAGGAGGATTGTAGAATACTGTCCGTTTGAGTTTTGGTGGAAGATTTCCAGGAGGGAAGTTAGTTTGTAGTAGAAGCAGTTACTAGAGGGTTTCTAGTCACCAAGAAACCCAAATCTAGAGGGAGAAGTATTTTTTTCTTCATATTTGAGCAAATATGGCTCGATATGGACTGAGGGATCAAGACAGTTTGGATGGCATGTCCAACTATGTCATTTGGAAGGCCAGAATCCTCTCAGTTTTATATGAGTATGGTATCAAAGATCATGTAGAGCAGACACTTGTTGTACCAACTGATGCAGATCCACTCAAGAAGTATGAAGAAAATAAAGCACGGACAAAGTGGTTGATCATAGACGGAGTCAAGGACCACTTGATTTCACATATTGCTGGTAATATTACAAAAAATTCTATGTGGAAGGCTCTAGATGTGATTTACCAAGGAGGCTATGTGCAAAGAAGAATGCTTCTTGAGAATCAAATGCGGATGTTCCAAATGATGAAGGGCAAAGAGATAGATCCATTTCTCTTTAGACTTAAAGCTATCTGTGACCAGTTGATTGGCATGGGTGCTACTCCAGACGAAGGGCTCCTAGTGATGATAGCCTTGAATGTTGCCTCTGAAGAATGGGAAACATTTGTCCAGAGCATTCTGGGAAGGGCAACATTACCATCTTGGGCAGATATGTGGGCTATTCTCTGCCAAGAGGAGATCAAGAGTATCACTAAGAAGTATTTTAGTGGAGGAAGAAGATCAGCCAAAGTAAAGAAATAAGAGGAGCAGGATTCAGCCCTTGCATCAAAGGAAAAGAAGCAAGGGAAGAAGAAGAAGGATCTCTCCAAGGTCCGGTGCTTTAACTGTGGTGATCTTGGTCATTTCACTAGTAGTTTTCCTAAGAAGAAGAACAAAGGAGCTTCTGATTCCAAGGCTGCAACAGAAAATGAAGAAGGCTCTGATGATGATGCAACCATGAGTGCTCATGCACCTCGGGAGAAGAGGTGGGGTGACATGGATATATAGAGTATCCATATTTGGTGGCGGGATCCTTGAGTCATCCCTACTCTTGGATAACATACGAGCTATGGGAGCCTTAAGATGGTAGCGGGATGAGTCAAGAGATGGTTGCAGATGACCACATTGAAGAGCAAGAGGGATTTGAACAGATGAAAAGGGAGCAACGTGATGCAAAGGCAACAATGCAGAGAGGTTGATGGGACTTCAGCAGTGCAGAGAAGTTGGGATCACACAGTGCAGTGTTGTAGCATGACAGTGTATCCAGGGGGATAGTGTGATTCATCATCCAGGGAGATTTAGTGGTGGAGGGAAACTTGACTTGTCTATCAAACATTTGGGAAGAGTCTTTAAGTTTCTTACTTCTCAGAAATTGAGTTGCAGTGCAGCAGTTAGCAGTGACAGTGCTATGGGCAGCATGATGCAGCAATTTTAGAGGGAGCTGTTGTACAAATGTGGCAGTGTCAATGGCAGTGTCATAGGTGGTAGTACAGACAAAAACAGTGCAGTAGATGGAGGGCAGCAGGCCAAGCATCAACAACACGGACCATGTACTCAAGATCTTGTGATACATGGTGTGATGTATTAATAGAGCACACTTCTGATGCTAAGAGGGAGTGTTGAGATTTTGTGTATTTGGGGTAGCATCAATTGTGCTCTAGGTCCCAAATCTTGTGGATGGACTAGAGTAAACTTGACCTATAAGACCCAGAAATGGATTTGAGAAATTTCAAGATGTGTTCAAGTTATTCAAATAATTATTATTTTAAATGGATTTCCTAAGTTTAACTTAGGAAAATAAAATAATTAAAGTGAATTAATTAACACATGTGCTGAAATTGTCTTAAGTCACATGGATCAAGCAGTATTTTAATCTCAGCCATTGATGGATGATTTGATTTCGGTCTTTGAAGGGTTCAATGAAAAAGTATAAGAGAAAGGCTTGAGGGTCAGTTGAAGACAGACAATTTCTGTAGAACTAAGGAATAGATCTGGAATTCTAGGGCGGGTTTCATAAGAATTTCCAGTGGAATTTCCTGTAGTGAGTGGTAATATTGGCTGGGGAATGATAGGATTCCAAGAGCCAAGAGACAGCACAAGGCAAGAGGAGCAACTCAAGGACAACGCAGAGAAGCAAGGCAGCATCTATGCAGGTGTTGCGCAACCGCTACGCAGGACTACACAGAGGCACCGGGAGGCTTCAAAAATCATGCAAAGGGTCTTTTAGGGCTAGCATGAGACTATGAGACCCTTCTAAGGGTGAATCAGTCCCTTTTGGTGCAACACAGTGGCATTTGAAGTTAGCAGGGCTAATGCTCTGAGGCTTTAGGGGCAGTGTTGAGGGTTTCTAGGGTCAGATCTGGGCCGAGTCCTGTAAATCCCATTTGAGGGTGTGGATCAGTCAGATATTTGGCACTAGATCTTCAGGTTAGATGTAGATATTATATCTTTTATTCTCTGTCAGGTTTTCCAAGGTTGGAACCCAGATTTGATGTACTTAGAACTACTTCATAATAAAACCCTCATATTTTTTGAAATGGTTTTCCCGCTTTGGGTTTTTTCGAGGAATTATGTCCAAAAATCCATGCGTCACTTTGTTGCATGAGTGAATTATTCAGTAAATGATCTGCATGTGTAGGTTGTAGTTGTGTTTATTTTTGGTATTTTCTGAATCTAATTTCTGAAAATAACTTGTATAAATTAAATCAAGTAGGAGGAAATAAACCAATACACTGTAGTAGAATTTTCACAAAGTGTGCAAGCAAGGGAGTGCTCCAACAAATGTAGCATAGGAACATGTGCAATGTAATATCCTTGTCAATATGCATGTACAAGTAAGCAATCAAACCCCTCAAGTGGATAGATGCATCAAGTAAAATGTTCCAAATCAATCAAGCTCAAGCTCCAAGAACCAACCTAAATAGATGTGCACAAAAAATCCTCCAAGTGGCACGAGTGGCTTCAAATTCTAGTAACCATCCATAGATCAAGGTAGATGAAATGGATATCAAGATAGGAAATTAAGCATCATAGAATAGACACCATAGATCAAGTTCCAAGTCATCAAAGACCAAAACCCCCACACATGTGAAACAACCAGTATCCAATGGCCTCACTCCATGAGAAATGCCTCCACAAGTGCGCAAGCAAGGGAGTGCTCCAAGAGATAGAAGTGTATATTCATTAAAAGTGCAACCTCAACCTCGAAATAGAAATATGGAGCCAAGAAATCTAGAAAAAAAAGTCAATCTATGCAACAATGATTGGGTTGGCCCTTCCAACCATGCCATGGAAAACTAAAATATCATGAAATAGTGGAGCATTCCACCAAGAGGAGTTTTTATTGCATAAATCATCATCATAGGACCTCAGTGGACACTAAAAACCCAAGGGCACTACATCCAAAGTTTTATATCATCCATCTCCATCCAATAGCAAAAAATCACTTGAAAATTGTGTCGAGTATTGAAAAACCATGATAGACCATGGAGTTGTGCAAGAATAAGTGTTTATTCAATCAAACATCATCTCAAAACCATGATAAACACTTAAAACCGTAGAGGTTATTTTCCATGACATGTGATGCCATCAACCATGTTAGCCCTAACACACTAGGTTGCTCCAAATTTAACAAGAATATGAGTGCTCTAGGAAAATGAGTTTTTGTTACATTTAATATCGTTGTAGGAACACAATAGACATCTCAAAAGATGGGGTGATCCATCAAAATCTCATATCTCATCATACATCATCAGAACCCTACAGTGCTCCAAAACATGGCAAGGAGGTGAGTACCTTCAGAATACAATTGTCTATCTTACCAAGCATTATTGTAAGTGTGCAATATACATTTGAAGTAAAAGAGCACTCCTTTATAAGAGTTAGATATAATCAATATATACAAACAAGCAAAAAATAATGTCATGAAACAAGTAACTAGAACCATATGAGAGCTAATCTGAAAGTGAAGATAAACACCAACAGCAAATCATAGCACCTAATAATATATCATCACCATCAACTAAGCATCAAGTATAAGCATCAAGATGAGCCACCATATGAAGAGATCCAAAATCATCAGCTATCTCCAAGCAAAGATGCACTATCATCAAGCAACAATAGAAGGTATGCATCTCAAGCTCATTATCATCCCTGCAAGCTATCCCTAAAATACCTTTCATATCTGAAAATAACAATTTACCACTCATGCCAATATGAGGGGTATCACTCATAACATCACTTCTGTCCATATGACATGTGCTTTGTAGTCTAGACATTTGTACTTGCATCTCTGATTTTCAGCATATAATCTCTCATGGTGAGTGAGTAATTTTCTAGGGCTGTTTGGTCTATCGATTTATCATGAAAAAATAGTTGATTGTGTTGAGTGATTTGAAAATCATATAGAAACTAACTGGGTAAATTAAAAATTTATTACTATAATAAATCTGCAATAACTAACTTTCAGACATATTATATGCTGGAATTTGTTCCCTAAGCACTAAAAACATTGCTCCCTTAAGTACAATTGTTCCCTTTAAATATAAAGTACTTACTTTATATTTCATATTCGGACCTAAGGTTGAAACTTTACAAAAATTAGATTTGGGGAACCTCAAGGTTGAGGTGAAATTCATGAATTTGCTTTTTTTCGAAGGGAGTACATGCTATCTTGCAACTACAGCAGCTGAGGAATTTGTAGAAAGAATTGGAGGTAGGAAACTGGCTTTATGTATGTGTATCAAATTTGAAAAATATAAAGATGACTGCAAAAACCCCCTTCTGCTGAAGAAATTGGACTCGCATCTTTCTAAGTTGAGCCAATCTTATTTAAGGGTTCTAAAGTGGGCACTAAAGCCAGCAATGCTTGCCTTGATCCAACAAATATTCCTAGATCACACTTGTGAAGGGGTCAAACTTACAATTGCCTATTGCCTCAATGAGATTATCAGAATAACTGCAGCGATGCTCCCTTACAACGATGAAACTATGAGAGATGTTTTCTAGTTGATAGAAGAAAGTTTCTAGGGATTGTATGACATCGTGAGTCCCACCTTTGGAAAAAGGCAGAAGATTTTAGAAATCATGGTTGGAGTTATGAGTGATCATGGGGCCATCTACAAGTCGCTGCAACCTAGGTTGTTGGCCATTTGGAGGAAGGAAACTTGTTGCTCATGAATTGAAAAAAATGTTGATTGAGGAAATATGAGACTATTCAAAGGGAAATTTACCAAGGAGGAGCTAAGGAGGATGTGAGTTTGTGCATCCAACCACTCGAGTGAAGACAACAAAGATGCAAATATTCAAACTAACAATAGGAATGAACGAAGGAGGAAAGGTATTTTCTTTATCTGTAAGGGACCTTTGGGATCTAACCACTCATGCTTGAGTGACATAGAGGAGATGGAGGTAGATCATGGAGAAATTCCTTTTAACCCTTTTGATGAGGAATCTTCTTCTATAGTTGATTCCCTTGATTATCACAAGGATACCTATGAGGAGTGGGGGCAATCATGTATTAATAGAAACTCACTTAGACATTCATGTTTAATGGCTAAAGGGGATGAGCAACAAAATGAAGAAGACCAAGGAGAAGATATGCAGGGAGACTTGTGAGATGAGCTACTAGTGATACAACATGAAGAGCACATAGAAGAGCATGAGTTAGTGTTGGGTGTGTGTTATATTCTTTCCACGAATAGCTGGAGGTAAGAGGGGGAAGGTCAACCCACTATGCTTGTGTTGGGTGCAATAGGGGGTTTGCAAGGGGGCAGGAGCCACCCTGCACGGTGTTCGGGGTAGTGCCCCGAAAGAAAAAAATTGGACCCTATATTAGGTGGGCGGACCTACCTATGGTTTTGTGCATGGGTTTGCACATGGTTTTGGGCATGACGGTTTTCTGCGCATGGTATTTTGTTTTGGAGCTATGGTATTCGGTCAAGGGAACTATAGTTATGTTCTAATCCAGGGTTAATGGATTGGGGTTTATGAATGCTTCGGCATGCATATATATGTATTTGTAACACTGAAAGGAATATAATGAAAAATTAAGCTAGTAGTCCCTATTTTGGAATCCAGGGAAAAATCTCTGTGTATATTTGTTTTATGTTCTATGCTCTCGTTATTGTTTATTTTCTGTTTTAAGAGTTCATTTGCGGATCATTTTTGTACAAAGTTAAAACCTACAGTTAGATGAGGAGGAATATATGCACAGTATGCATCATGAGCCAAATTTGGAGAGCCAATTGAACAATCAAGTGGAAGATATGGTGGAGTTGGTTGAGCATCCATCTTTGGGTCCACCCAACAATGAGGTGCAAATAGATGCAGAGCCATCCAACAGGGATGCAGTACTTTTAGAAAATAGCTGCGAGGGGAAGATTGAGCATTTCAGGACAAATCTTATGGAATTGAAGAATAATATCCAGATAATCTGAGGCACATCTTACAATATAACAGTAAAATTATGGAGCTTAGGATGAAGTGTGTTGAGTCAGTGGACATGTTGTCTAGCATTGAGGGATGATTGAGGTTCCTAGCGACACAACAAGAGGAGTATACTTGGGAGTTTCAAAGCATCCCTCTTCAGGAGTACATCGCCAAGGCTCACAACACTATCATTCCATCTCTATACATTAGAGAGAGAGGGGAAATTTTTCTAGGTGAATTTTCTTGGTTGACCGGAAAAATCAGCATGAGTTAAGCATCAAGCAACATCAACATAGTAGACTTATTCCATGCACAGGAGTTCATGCATTCAAGCTTTTCCACGAGATGGATTATTGCAAGATCATGAGTCGATTCTTTATTGAGCCCTTAGGCATAAACAATGATGGAGTGCCAAGGTGGTATCATAACCCACAGGTCCTAGGGCCTAGTTGGCATTAGGATCCAAGAAAAACTATTGATTGCAGGGTTGGTCGAAAGTTTTTTTGGGATCAAGTTATTGAAGGATCCGTTTATACTATGGTGGCATGGAGGCTTGGTGTAGCACAGTGGTTCATATGGGATCCCGATATCAGTGTGCAGATGCCTTTGTTGTGGATGGATACGAATTGATTAACGACAAGCAATATTGGGGCAGGAGGACTTGTAATGTCCCCATTTTAAGTTTCTTCTATCGTACAACCAGGATGGATTTCCAAGGTGTTTAATTTTCATGACCTTGGGTCTAGGTTAGAGTCTTAAAATCATTGATACTAAAAAACCAAGAATCTCAACCACAAACAACTTTGCACAACGGAAATATAAAGCAGTAAATCACACATGCACACATACACAATTTTTCACAAAATTGTACAATAATGTAAAATCACCAATCTTCGTTATATTAAACCAAAATCTAAATAATACAACAGTCTATGGTATACAAGACGCAATGAAAAACTCAATGTCGTATCTCGTCCTGTCTGTTTCTCGCTTTCATATTGTTCATTAGTACTGCCTTAGTCTATCAAGGCTACTACACATCGAGACTCCAGGAGGGTTGCCACTTAACATTGCTACAAGTCACTTCTGTAGAGTGTACACAGGCTGATCCAATCTGACACTACCAAACCAAGAATCTCAACCATAAAAAACTTTGCACAGTGGAAATATAAAGCAGTAAATCACACATGCACACATATACACTGTTTTTCACAAAATTGTACAATAACCAATCTTTGTTATATTAAACCAAAATATGAATAATATAATAGTCTATGGTATAAAAGATACAATGACAAACTCGATGTCGTATCTCGTCCTGCCGGTCCTTCGCTTTCATATTATTCATTAGTAATGCCTTAGTCCATCAAAGCTACTACACATCGAGACTCCAAGAGGGCTTCCACCTAACATTACTTCAAGTCACTTCTATAGAGTGTACACAGGCTGATCCAATATGATCTATGGGTAGGCCTAATTCCCAAGCTCCAACTGCTAGGCTAGCAGCCACTTTAGTCCATCAAAGTCCTGCACTTTGACACCATTCTTCACCCAACCTTCAACTCTTCTTTGTCACGTCAAGATAGCTTTTTTAGGGCTACTTTGGGTAGCCAACACACTGCCCTCCACCAAATCAGTGGCAACCATTACTACACTATCAATTCTGCTCCTAGGATAGACTTTTCACCACCATGGAAGTTTCTCTACATAGCACCAACAGGCTGCTACAATGATCCAAATCTGGTCACCAAACTATGACCCAACACATACCAAAACACTGTTGTTTCGATTGATGCAATGCTGAAACTTTTGGGACTGGTTAGGGCACTAACCATAGTCTCTAACCACCCGCCCAAAATTTTCTCCTCTTGCTATGATTTCTCCTCCAATTATCACTTCCCTTTGTGCTGCTCTCCTAGGGTAGTTTATAGCCAAAAACGTGGGACTGTCTCCCTAAGAGAACTGTGGCACCGTTCAACAGTCCAACCTAGGGCTGCGAGAACCTCTTAGGAGGACTTTCCACCCTCCAAAACAAACCCAACTCCTTTTGCCTCCACAAACTGTGTTGCGGCCTCCACAAACAACCCTCTTGTGGCTTTGTTTTAACCTAGAAAATAATCTGCACCACCTTAGCTCACTCGACCTCCATTACAGACTTTAAACCCCTCTCCTCCACACTGTCACAACCTCTTAGTTGCATCCAATTTCAGAGCTATGCGAGTTTCTCTTCAAGATATGTATTACACCAATGAATGCTCAAACAACATCAATTCACCCTCTATTTATATCTAAATGAGGGGCTCCACGAATTTGTGAAGAGACACATCTATTGGACAATTTTTACTTCAAGCGTGCATGACTTGAAAACCAATAATTACTTGTTAACTTCAAAAATTAATTTCTCCATTTCTACAACTTGGAATTCGAAGATTCTCTAAGCGTTGGATTCTCCTTTCCACCTTCTATCGTCTCATTCCATTACATGTAGAAATGTGCTCCTAGAAATCCCCAAACACGATTGGGTGCAAAATCCCATACTTGGGTTCCATGCCCACAAGTGATCCTAATTGTGGGGCTTTTCCCTCCAAACCTGTAACAATAGGGCTTGGAGTAACTCCAAAGCTAAGCAAATCAACACTCCCTCTTAGCGAGGGAGGTACTTCCAAGACTAGGAAGTACTTTGTCATCATCATGACTGATCGCAACACTTACCCAACTCCTAGCGCTGACAATCGTAGCAATCCTTATACAGTGAATGTGTGCCCTTCTCGAAAGTGTCATTGTCACTGGTAGAAGCACCGTGCTTCTTCTTCTTCTCCAATATCACTTTCCAATCTTTCCATGATTCCTTCTTGGTAGATGTGGAAGCATCATTGCTTCCCACTGACCACGCACTCTTCTTCAGTTGCAGATCTCCCTATGAACCTGCAAGCTTCCACTAGAAATCGACTCCCTTTGAGCCTTTGGAACCTGGACCTTCTCAGGAAAGTGTACCTTCTTCTCAGGAACCTATACCTGTTCCTATGAAGCCTGCACCTGCACCTACACCTTAACCTACTCCTACTTCTCTGGAACTTGCACTTGCCCCTGCTTCTTTCCATGATCCTTAGGCTTTCCCGTCAACCTATAGAAACCATGCTTTCTAACTCCAAGTACAATCCCATCAGACTTAGAGCCTCTAGGCCTTAGTCTTGCCTTCCCATCCCGGAACAAGACCTCAAACCCCTTCCTTTCCATCATCGAGATGGAAATCACACTATATATGAATCATGGTACAAATAGTACATCCTGGACCTGCATCATACATCCTGTCATCTCCAACTAACTCTTGTCACCCAAAACCATGTGCAACTTCAAGTCGCATTCAACTAGTGTCTCAAAAACCTCTTATGACCCTGTCATATGCTTCGTCACACCACTATACACGTATCATCCATCCTCTCTAATACTACCCAGTGAGAAATTAGAAATCATAACAAAGTCCTCCTCTTTCAATCTCCTGGATAGATAATCTATCTCAGTTGAAGTGGCAACACTAACAACCTGCTTTCCTTTCCTCTTCTCATCATCTCCCTTCTTCATCGGGCATCTCAATGAAATATTACCCATCTTTCCACAGTTGAAACACTTGAATTTACTCAAGTCCTTCTTCGGCTTACCCTTCATTATCCCTGCAAGTGCCACATCCTCATCTACCTTCCTTAATGGATCAAGATCCTCGTCTCCCATATCTTCCTGAATGAAGTCATCCCACAGTCTATTCCATTCTAGCAATTTCACCCTGGAAATGATTCCTTCGATGAAGGGCTTCCATTCCTCGTTGAACCCTTTCAAGGCAATCTTTACCATATCTTCATCTAAAATTTTCACACCGACGACAGCAAGCTCATCTCTGACCTAAGACAACCTCATCAGATACAAAGTCACTCCTTCACCCTTTATCATCTTGTTGGACCTAAAATTATCCTCTAATACAATACTTGGTTCTTGTTCTTATTCTGGAAGAAATTTTGAAGGGCCATCCACATCTCATGTGCATTGTTCTTCCTCGACAAGTGAGGTATTAAGGAATCCTTCAAACCATCGAGGATGATCAACCTCGCCTTCATATACAAATCTTCCCATATTTCCAGCTCCTTAGGGTCGGTTGACTTCTTGATCTCTTTCTTGAAAAAATCTCAGATCTTGTTGACCTGCAAGACCAACTTGATCCTTTCCTTCCAAGGAGAATAGTTGGACAACCATTCCAACCTATCCTCAGACTAGAGACCTACCTACAACTTCGACATTGTAGTGAATCCTTCACTCACAATGTGAACAACTCCCTCTCACACTACACTTCTGTGAATTTTTGTAGATGTTCTATGCTTGATGCAACTTTACTTTAAATCCGATATCAAATAGAAATCACATAAACATGAAAGTAAAATGTCGATAGAACATACCAATAGATCGACGGAAGACAAGCCAAAAATACACTTAACTTGACCAGCAAAATATATGTGTTGTGGTGTGTTACAGAGGTCAACAGGATGCTTCAACCAACGAAGTCTCCTCACAGTTAGCTAACCAGAATGTGTCACACAACCCTCTCGGACAGCTTCTACAATAGTCAACCCAAATTCAACAAAAGTCAACGTTGTCCAGTCAACGGTCAATTGAAAACAACAACAGCAGAAAGTCAACACATCCAAGTCAAATTCAATGTCCAGCCTCGATTTTTGTGCCAAAAAATGCGGATTGAGGAGATCGAAGTTTAGGGAGGGTTTCAGGTCAATTTGACCAAAGTTGACCAAAGTCAACACTGGTCAATTCTGCGCTGGAAACCCTAGAACAATCTGAAACCCTAGTTGCTACTTTTTCCCACGTGTGGGTGAAGAGAGGCCTCCAAGATGATGATCGAATCGATCAGATGCAGAGAGAGAATGTGTGATGTGTGATGGTGGAAATGACCTCCAACGTTGACTTATATATATCCATCAGTGAGGGTATGTGACACATATGTTGGGGCTCCAAGCCTACATAACAATTATGGCCAACCTTGCACATAATTGGATTTAATTCAAAATAAATGTTCTGCTCATCGGATCAAGATGATCTTTAGATCGATCTTGCACCTCTCCAAAAGAGTAATCCAATAAAAATATTAGCATCATCATCTGAGCATCACAACATGGAGTTTGGACCTAGTTGTCCAAAACTAACACTCCCTCTCAACTAGGGAGAACTCCATCCACCTGTTCCATCCAAACATCGTGCGTCATCCCACTGTAACTTGCTTTACTGGCTTCTTTATTTCAGAACAAAAAGGTGAGTCATAAAGACATCACTCCTGGCTGACAAAATTAGCTCAGAGGTATGAAACCTCTATAGGACTCAGAGGAGTCACATACCAACCCGAAGTCAGTTGGAGGTCTAAAACCTCACTAGAATTGATCCCAGATCAAGTGGTTGGACACATGCCATCCTAGACATAGAGAGTAGGACAATCTCGGATGCGTCCATCAGTATTTCTACTGGTCTCTTGCTTTTCCCACCTCTTTGGCCAAGATGAGAGGTACTTCCCATGAGTTTGGGACTCCATGGGTAGAATGCATACGGGGCACAGATCAAAGAGAGGTGAACCAACTCAATATCATAAAGGTGGGGAAGAAGCACACCAACAAGGTTCGGCAAGCCTAGCCCTGTGATTTCTTATAGCTCCAAGAAACTATCCCCAAAGCCCCCTGGATCTCTCAGAGCTCATCATCCAATAGGACCCTCAGCATAGGGTCATTCCATGATTCCAAGATTCTCATGGAAGGTTAGGAACTTGACCTTCCCCAAGGGCTTTGTGAGAATATCTGCGACTTGCTCATCAATTCCTATATGATCGAGCCTTATGGTGCCTCGTTGTACCATATCCCGAATAAACTGGTACTTGATATCAATATGCTTGGATCGATCGTGGAACATGAGATTCTCTGAAAAACGAATCCCACTTTGGTTATCACAAAGGATAACAGTGGTATCTAGCACATGTCCAAACAAATCACTAAAGATATTTCACAACCAAACTGCTTCACAACAGGCCATACTCGTTGCAATGTATTCGGCCTCAGCAGTGCCCAAAGCCACCGACTTCTGCTTCCCGCTCATCCAAGATATCGAAGCAGACCCAAGTGTGAAGCAACATCCAGATGTGCTCTTGTGATCCACCACATTTCCAGCCCAATCGACATCAGTATATCCATGCATTCTCAAACTCCCAACAGTGTATCTCAACCCATGGTTTATCGTGCCTCGAAGATATATCAATAGATTCTTGGCACCAATCCAGTGAATGTGATAAGGATCAACCATGTGTTGACTCAAAGTGTTCACTGCAAAATATACGTCCGAACGGGTGTTCACTAAGAACATCAGGGCCCCTACGAGTTGACGATACTTGGTAGGATTTTCTAGCATGGGCCCAACAACGCTTCCACTCAACTTCTTAAAGTTGAGCTCCATCGGTGTCGACATGAACTTACAGTCCACCATTCCAAATATTTCCAACAACTTCACAATATATTTTCCTTGAGAGAGGAAAATCTTGCCAGGTCTCTACCAAACCTCTAGGCCTAGGAAGTAATGCATCAGTCCTAGGTCCTTCATCTCGAACTCAGAAGCGAGTTCCCTCTTACATTGATGAATGAGAGGGTCAGCACCAATCAGAAGAGATCGTCCACATAGAGAACCAGAATGAGAGGCTTTTCTCTATCAACCTTGAAGTAAAGGTTCGGATCATAAGTACTTCGAGTGAAGCCCAACTTCATCAATTAGCTATCTATCCTCTCGTACCAAGCCCTGGGGGCTTGCTTCAACCCATAGAGGGATTTTTTCAACTTGGATACATGAGTGTCACTATCTTGGACTTCGAACCCCACAGGTTGCTCCACATACACCTATTCCTTCATTGCACCATGTAGAAAGGTGGTCTCCACATCCATCTGATGAAGATTCCATCCTTTCGTAGTAGCAAGGGCTATGATAGATCGGATGGTGGTATATTAGGCCATAGGTGCAAATATGTCATCATAGTCTACACCTTCCTTTTGAGAGAAGCCACGGGCAACGAATCTTGCCTTGAACTTTTCAACACTATCATCAGATCCATGCTTAATATTATAGAGCCATTTCGAGGTGACAACAGCTTTGTCCTCTGGTCTCAAAACCACAACCAATACATCATTATTCATAATGGACTCGTACTTTTTATGCATAGCATCCTTCCATACTTGATGCTTTATGGTTTCTTCAAAAGATCCAGGCTCAGATTGAAAGATTATACTCATGGTTGCTAGATACCCTTGGTATCTATTCGGCTTGTTTCTTTCATGGAATGTCCCCCTTGGGTCCATATGTCTCTCAGCATCCTCGAGAGTATCCTTGAGCCATGAGGGTCTTCTCTTCATTGAAGGAGGTGGATCAATAGGGTCCATCGGTCCTTCAACATCGGGCATCATCTCATCCTTCGGTTCTTTCTGATTCCCAAACCTTACTTCATGATCTTCCTCAGAGCTCGGAAGATTTATCACTTTCCTGAGGGAAGCATCTTAATCAAAGGTAACATCATGGAAAAACTCCACTTCTCTTAGACCAGGCACATAGACTCTATAGGCCTTCAAAGTTTCACTGTAGCCCACAAACATTCCCTTCTTTCTAGAAGCATCCAACTTGCTTCTCTTCTCCTTTGGCACATGAAAATAAACGGGACAACCAAAAACTCTAAAAAGAGAGACGTCAGGTTTCTTACTAGATAAAACCTCTTTGGGAGTTTTGGAGTCCAGAGCGAAATGCGGGTGTCGATTTTGTATGAACACAACCGTGTGCGCAGCTTCTCCCCACAGAAAATTCAGAAGACCTTGGTCACATAGCATGGCATGGGCAACTTCCACAATGGTCCTATTCTTTCTTTTAGCAATGCCATTTTTCTCAGGAGTATATACCGTTGTGGTCTCCCTCTTGATGCTAGCTTCTCTGCAAAAGTTATTGAACTTGTTCGTCTCATATTCAGTGCCATTATTGGTCCTCAAAATCTTGATCTTCTTCCCTATTTGATTTTCCATGTTTAATAGCCTATAGTACATGTGTGTGAGAGGGATTATAAATTATATTGAGGGCCAGCCTAAATAAATGAGCCTGCACCAGACTTAATATTCATTTAAATTTGATTTGGAATGGGGAAGATAGGAGGTCGACCTAAAGACTAGCACAACCACTTTAGTAAATGGGTTGATATACACCAATAAGTGTAATTTCCCCCCTTTAAAATGCCATTTTTCATTTGTTATTTGATTCCATTTGTTATTTTACCATCATGCCATTTGTTATTTGATAATTTTCATGGTAATTTTATAATTGTTTTAAGTAAATGTGAAAAAGTAAACATGGATTTAGAGATGCAAGATAGTTTATATTTGAACTTTCATCCATTTATGTAAAGGAGACAACGAGAATATCTTAGCATCTTTCATTTATGACCATAAGATAAAGATCTGGATCAAATGAAAGATCAATCTGCCAATATTCAATAGGGGAGATGCCTATCAGCGTAACGAGATGGAATAAAGACAAGGCCGACCCCTGTTTCAGAATAAAATAGGTATGGAATTCAAATTAAGGCCTAAGCCAAACTGTTTGAAGCCTATTCACCAGCCTTGGAGGATAATTTGGTTGGGTATGTTTAAGTTAGGGAGCAAAAGAAGCCCTTGAGATCCTTTAAACGTTGTTCATGAGCCTTGAAGACCTGCTTTGGAGCCCTCAAATATACATTCTTAACCATTTCTAGTATGAATTGTGGGGCAAGTAAATTTAGAAGAGCCTTTGTAGGCTAGAAGTGTCTACATATGGGGGAGGGCTTGAGGTGTTGTGTGAGAGTCTTGAGTTTGGAGGCTAGCCTATGGTAGCCTGAAAGGCAATACAACGTTGTTTGTGGCATCATTACATTTTTGTGCTTGCTTTGGAGAGCTTTCATGATAGGTTTGAAGGTTCCTTGTGCATTGAAAGGCCTTTGGAGGCTGGGTGTTAAACCAACACCTACCTTTTTCCCTTCATTTGTTAAGAAATATCATTTTTAATGGCTTATAGTTATACCCCTTAAATTTTGTACATGTGGCATAATTGCCCTTAGATTATGTAATTTAGATCAATAAATTATAGAAGAGGGTATGTTCCCCCTCCATAGGCTAATTTAGGATATTTTAGTTTAGAAAATTATGATTTTAATATGAGGGAAGTTGAACACCTCCTCTATAAATAGAGGTACAATTTCTCTCAATTTGGCATGGTTGGGGGAGAAATCCCTTAGGAGGTCTGAAATTTCTAAAAAAAATATTTTTTATCATTTGGCCATGGATGGATAAGTTCATAAAATCTTCTTTCATGAAATTGTGATGTGATGGGGTCACCTTTCATGGATGCTTATGGTGCATCTTGGATGACTGATGGTTAAGTAAGTTTATTTGATTTATCTTGGTATTATGTTCCATGGGATGAATGTTCATATGATGAGTTAATTTTTTTGGTATTTCCTTCATTGTTCGTTGTTGAGCTAAACCCTTTCCTCCAAGCATTTGGGGAATGGAGATAATTTTTTCCTTCCCATAAACATCTAGAAAATTTAAGAACCTATATATCAAACCCTAGGGTAAGTTTAGTTTCCCTCACTTGCTTGGATCTAGTTGTCACTCCAAGGAAACCATATAATTGTTTGGCTCCTTGACTCCATATGCACCCCCCGCCCTGGGAAAAATCTGTGTGTGTGTGTGTTTGTATCTTGACCAACTAAGGCATTGATCTTCTATCCTACATTGCCCATTTTTCTTTATAATCATTAAAATCATTTTGCTAGGTTTCTTCTCCAAGACCATATGGCATTTCCTTGATTTTGTGTGTTCGTGAAACCTATTTGAGACTCTATTGGTGGATATAAGCATTTGGATTGACTCATAAGAACCCTAGGACCCAAATCTTAGCACTATCAAACCTTAGCAATCCTATACCATGAAGAACCCCCCCTAGAGCCAAACAAGAGCTAGCCATAAGAAAGAAGGGGGATTGTTAGGTGATGATGACCCGCTCTAGGGTAGAGTGGGCTTCACAAACTTCAGCTTTGGGATTTTAGCTCAAGAATTGTGAGATTGTGCTATAACAAGACATACAAATTGGAGATAGCTTACTCATGGATTGTTATGCCTTGAATTAATACTTTTAATACTTGTGTGACATGGTGACATTGTTCATGAAGCACATAGGAGGGCATGGTTGCTTGCTTGGGAGGAGAACCTATTTAGAGGAGGAGCATTGGGGCATTTGTGAGGAGAGAGTTGAGCCCTAGGTAGTGTTACTCCTCCTTTAAACAAGGGTATCTGCATGCAATTTTGATGAGCATGACAGTTTCGATGGCATGGCATGACAAACAACTTCATTCTAAGTTTCAGGATTTTTTCATATTTTTTGAGGCAGATCAAATTTTTCAAGGCACATGTCACACACCCCTAAGAATTCTTGGGTGTGTTGTGCACATTTGGACCTTCTATTGACATGCCACATGAAATAAAATGAATCGCTCTCTTAGCTGGTCATTTAGTGAGTTGATTTTCACCTATTGTGAAGGCCAACCACACATGTGGATGTTATGACAACTATGGGGGTATTTTTGTAGCATGTAAGGTCTTGGAAGGGCCCACTTGAGCGACTTGGACATTAATGAAAATATGTGGCACTCACTTAAATGAACTTATCATGACTTCGACATTACCTTGGCTATACTAATTTTGGAGGCAATTCCCTTGCATTTGGACATCAATATGGTTGTTGGGGGTTTTCATGGCTAACTTTTTTACTTGAAAAGTCATCCCAATGCTTCATGGAGATGGCTTGACCTAGGATATGACCATGGACTCTCATTTGAGAAATTATTTGGAGGTATTGTAACATTATATTGCATAATGTATGGAGTTTTTTTCATGGAGTTGCTCACTTTAGAGGATTTTATTCTTGACTTGGAGGACTTTTTTGACCTTGGAGGTCTATTCAACCTCTTTGGAGGGATCTTGGGAGGATTGATTTTCACCTTGGAGAGACTCTTGGAGCATCTACTCCTGCTATAGATCCTTGGGAGGCTAGATGGGGCAATCATTCACCTTTGTTTGGATGAGAGGGCCCCACTTTGGGGCTTTACTTCATCTTATTCATTGCACATGTGGCTTGACCACTATTATTTTAATGTTTCGATAGGTTAGCTAGTTATATTTTATTCTTAGACTAGATCTAAAGGATGACATGAGAAATTATTATTTCATTGTAAATCGGGTTTACAAGATCATCTATATAAAGAGATGCACCTCTTCATTTGAACTCATGGTTGGATACTTGTGAGATCTCTCTTTTTGAAGCCGGATGGATATATCTTTCTTAGAGAAATTATGGTGTTAAGGGTTTTTTCTTTGTGGTGAATGTTTTCAATCCTCGAAGCTTTTCTTACTTGGTTCTATTTGGTGCATGAAGATTAATAGTAAAATTTCTCAAGTATTCTACAAGATTTACAAATCAATCTATCAAGGGGTAGCATTTTGCAATGTAGAAGGAAGAAGCTTAGGGTATTTCGTCATTCTCCTTTGTTGATTTGGTGAGTAGTAAGTACTTGATACCGTTCTTTGTTTTCCTTATGGTTTGTTAGTTGAAGTATTAACTAATCTTATCAAGTCATAATTGATTTGGAGGGTGAAGGTTGTCTTACATTAAAGCCCTTTCTTGTAGACCTTGAAGTTAATTTTTTATCTATTTAGATAACAAATTACATGGTCTTCTTGAACCTTAATCCCTCACTATAATCTCTAAAGGAAATAAGTCAACTCCTAGGAGGGAATTCTAAGTTCTTATTAACTTCATTTGTCGTTTTGATTCACCTTAACTTCATTGCCACATTTGGATTTGGAATTGATCTTAATGTCCTTCCATCACCTATTATAAAAAACCCTAAAAACTCCAAACCATGTTTTATCAAGCCTACTCTCAACTTCACGTTGTGCTTCATTGCTTGGTCTTGGTAATCCTAATAGGGAATACCCTCCTTGAGCCAAAAGAGAGGCAACCTAAAGCACTAGAGGATAGGTTGTTGCGGTAATAGTGGTGATCCTCCTAGAGGTTGCCCCCAGGTTGTACCTTGTGAATTAGGGATTTTATCATCGCGTATAATTTAGGAGGTAGCAAGTAGTATAAGATCATTTGGTTGCTACATGGAGGTTTTTTCTTGATTGTAGTATGCTTGGGTTGAGAAGAATTCATGAAGGTGTGGTGGACATAAAGGAGTGCATAACCTAAGATGCAACATTGGTGCATTAAATACCTCATGAGGAGAGCATTGGACCTTGTCTTCTAGAGTGCTCACCTTGGACCCTTGCCTGATAGATGTGCTTGCCTTGGAAGTTGACATCTCACTTTAGTGTTGGAGCACTACACATGTGGCCTATCTAATAATTAGTTAGTTTGCTTAAGATGGCTACTTATGGGCCTTGTCCACTTTACTATTGTTGACCTCCATAAACTATTCTATATATAAAAGCCCAAAGGGAAAGAGAGTATTTTCATTCATTCACAATCACATCGATCTTGTCTTATAAGATATGAAAGCTTAACCAAACTTGTATCTTTTATATGTATCTCTTGTTTATTGTAATTCACACTCATTTAGTGCGGTAAGATTCTTATGTTAATGCAAGGAAAATATTAGGATTAAGGCTTGCCCTATGATGACACGAACAACCAAGGTTTGAGAAAAGATAATTTCATTAATGTCCACTAAAATAGGTCAATGGCACTACTATGTACAATGATATTTATATAAAGTGGGAGTGCCAAGATGGCTCTTATAAAAAAACAAAATATAGAAAGTATAAATCTAAGCTAAAGCTTAAAAAACCAAACTCTAAAATCATAAAGTTGCTTTGAGAGAAACCATAGAGAAGAAAAAAAAACACTTGTTCTTGTGCTTTTGATGATAGAAGAAAACTAGGGTTGGTGACATTGGAAACCCTACAACTACTTGGACTGCTTGATGTGGAGGATATAGTGGAAGACTATATTGTTTTCTCTTGCACACTTGTGTGATGCAAGTGTAGGTGCCAAAGAGGTCTTGCCTGTTGATTTATGGTAGCATAGGATGTGCTCTAAGTCTCAAATTTTGTGGAGAGGCTTAGACACATGTATCTTGGATAACCCAGAAATCGTTTGGGGAAATTCCACCCAGAGACAGTTTTATTTGATAAATTAATTATTTTTAATGGGACCTTAAGTCTAAACTTATGAAATTAAAATAATTAATGGGTATTAATCTAAACTGTGGGTGAAAATTCTAGAAGAAGATGAGGATCAAGTAAAAATGATCTTAGCCATTGATTAACTTATAATCTGGGTCGTTGAATGTCAACGAGAAGATTATTTAAGGAAGGCTTGAGGGCCATTTGGAAACACACCGAGATGGAGAAAGAATTGAGAGATCGAAATTCTTTAGTTTGTAGTGCTCAGGGAGAAGATCAATCGAGAGGATTCTCGCAAAGAGGGTCAGTAATTCCAGTTGGATATTTTTCTGAGCCGGATAATACATAGCAGAGAAGACAAAGAGTAGTACCAGCAGAGGCAGCATAGTAGCTACGCAGAGACTGCATAGAGCCAACAATGGTAGCGAAGCAGCCTAGAGGAGGTTCGAGTTCCCGCTAAGGATCAATCAGATCCAGTGCCAGAAAGCCGAGGTGTGAGAATAGAGGGGTTAGAGGGTTAAATCCAGCCAGCTAAAGAGCCAGAACGTAGAAGCCACGTAATCCCCATGCAGAGTGATGCAGTGATTGCGCAGAGGCAGTGGAGGGCTTTCCATCCAGGGTTTTGGCCAGTTGGGATTCTAGTGTCAATGTGAGGTTTTTCTCACTAACTCTTTGTCAGTCATATTCTCTGCAGAGATAGCCAAAAATGCATTCCAGATTGTATTCTGGAAATTATTGCATAATAATAAAAGCCTAGATTTGTTGCATCGGTTTTCCTGCATTGGGTTTTTCCAGGGACATTTGTCCAAAAACAACGGTGTCCTATGTGATGTTTTTCTTTCTTGCTCAGTTTCTTGTTTCCTCATATTAATTAATTAAGTGAAGGTTGCAGTATTAATTGCTTCGGTATTTTCAGTAGAACACTGTAAATAAATTGTTCATTTTAGTAAAGTAGGAGAAGTAACTTCAGTTGGTTGTAGTAGGATTCCAGACTTGGAACCTTCACATGGTATCAAAGCTTCTTGAGCAATGCAGGTGAAGCAAGAAGAGCAGATCCAGTGTTGAGCAGGAGGTCGAATAGCTGCAGAAGGCAGCAGTTCGAATCCCTAGAGGGATTGTACAGTCCAGGCCAGAAAGGCTAAAGTTTCACGGAAATACTCTCTCTGAGTGAGTCGATAGAGAGATAGGGCTTCCGAATCGAGATTTTTGCAGAGCCAGAGCGAGCAGCGCAGAGCTTCAATGTAGAGCTGGTGGGACACAGTTTTTCCGCAAGCAATTTGCTGGGCAGAAATTCGTGAGAAGAGAGATAAGAAGCACAGTGAGGGAATTTTCTTCCTCAGGAATTCCTAGCCGGGGAATTCTATTTTTCGAGATCTAAGCAGTAGATCCAGGTGGCAGATATACAATCTCCAACAAGGAGTGCGTAATCCAGTCCAGTGCTACGCAGAGGGGGAAAGAGAGGGGGCAGATTCAACATTTTCTTTTCGGCAGAAATGGAAGCTCAGGGGCTTTGCGATCAGGACCGGTTGGAGGGAGCCTCCAACTATGTAATCTGGAAGGTGAGAATTACATGCCTTCTAAATGAATACGATCTCAAGATTTTCGTGACTAGTATGGTAGCTGTCCCTATAGATCCAGATCTGCTGAAGAAGTACAAGGCTGACATGGCGAAGGTTAAAAGGCTGCTCCTTGATGGAGTAAAAGATCAAATAGTGTCCCACATAGCCAGCAAGGACACAACTAGGCAGATGTGGGAAGCCTTGGCAGTGATGTATGAAGGATTTTCCGAGAAGCGGAAGATGTACTTAGAGAAGAAACTGAGGATGGTGCAGATGCAAAAGGGGGAGCGTATTGTTTTGTTCCTGTCTAGGCTTTGTGAAAATTTCTGAATATAGAAACCCGACTGCAACATATTGATTTACTTTTGCTATTTGTTTGATTTAATTAACAATTTATTTAACTGAGTATTCAAAAAAATGTCAAAGCAAAAAAAACTGCAGCCTACACATATACCGATCATTTACTCAAACATAGCACACATATGACAAAGGACACAGTATTTTTTGGACAATGTCCCCGGAAAAACCCAATGCGGGAAAACTGGTGCAACAACTCTTAGAGGGTTTTATTATTAAGCAATATCTGAATACATCATGGGCACCAGTAGTGGTTTTCCCGATAGAGAATTTCACTGCAGTTGTACCTTATCACGTGGAGATAGAAAATATGGCTGATTCAAATCCTCAAGGGAATTACTGAATACGAGCCCTTTTTGGCCCACAGGAACCCCAGTGTTGTCTTTCCAACCTCTGATTCAGCCCTAAGCCTCACGCTGCCCCTGCGTCACCTTGAAGGTCTCAGCGCTGCCTCTGCGTCACCTGAAAGGGCCTGCATCAGCCCTTGCGTTGGCTCTACATCAGCCTGGCTGGGCCGCGTCACTCCTTCTAGCCTCTGCGCTACCTGCTACGATTATGCCTCTCTGCTTATGTATCCTCGACCTCGGATCAGAACATCCCTTTCCTATCTGCCCCTCACTAGCACTGCAAGCTCACTCGAAAATTCTCAGCAAACCATGCCCTAGAATTTCGACTTAGCTCAAGTGTTACTGCTCTGTGTGTGTCCTCCAACTGACCCCGAGTCTTCCTTTAATACTTTTCTCGTTGAGAAATCAATGGTCGTGATCTAATATCTAGTCAACGTCTAAGATTAGAAAAAGCTTGATCTGCGTCACTTAGAACATTCTCACCACATGTGTAAATTAATTCAATTTAATTTTTTAATTTCCCTAAATTAGACATAGGGTCCCCATTAAAAAAAATTAATTATTTGAATAACTTTTACACCGAGTGGAATTTCTTCAAATGATTTTTGGGTCTTGGAGATACCATGTGTTCTAGCCCCTCCACAAAGTTTCGGAGCTAGAGCACATCCGATGCTACCCGAAATCTCAACACTCCCTCTTAGCGAAGAATGTGCTCTAGCAGCACTTCACTCCAGAAGTGTTACTCTGATCTCTGGCATCGGTCCCCTGCACTGCTGATGCTTGGCCTACTGCCCTCCATTCACTGTGCTACTGCTTTTTGTACTGCTTCTCATGACTCTGCCATAATCACTACAACATTTGTACTGCAGCTCCCCCTCAAATTGCTGCATCATGCTGCCTATAGCACTGCCACTGCTAATTGTTGCACCGCAACTCAGTTTCTGAGAAGTAAGCAACTGAAGGATAATCACCTAATAACTGACAGACAAGTCAGTTTGGCCGCATCTCATCACTGAAGCACCCTTTGTTATTGCTCTGCGTTGTCTCTCTGAAGCTCTGCGTTGCCTGTTGCTTAGCACTGCATAAGCACTGCCTCACTGCGTTGTTGAAGTCCCCATCAACCTTTGCGTTGTTGCTTCCACACTGCTGCTACCTCTGCCCTGCATTGCTCTACTCTCCAATGTCCCAGCACTGCCTCTGCTTCTCCATGATCTTCTGCACCCACTGACTCCATTCATCTTGCTACTGTCTTAAGGCTCCCGTATCTTGTATGTGATCCGAGAGTTTGGGCACCTCAAGGATCCCGCCATCATCTATAGCTCAATCTACAGATCTATATCGCCCCACCTCTTCTCTCGAGGTACATGAGCACTCACGGCCACATCATCATCGCTGCCATCGTCCCTTTTCGTTGTTGCTGCCTTGGAATATGAATCTTCCTTGCCCTTCTTCTTAGGACAAGTATTGGCGAAGTGTCCCAATTCGCCACATTTGAAGCACTGGACCTTGGATAAGTCCTTCTTCTTCTTCCCTTGCTGCCTTTTTCCCTTAGATGCTAGGGCTGTATGTTCCTCCTGCTCTTTCTTAATCTTGACTCCTCCACTGCTAAATTCCCTCTTGATTATCCTCACGATCTCCTCCTGACGAAGGATTGCCCACATGTCCCCCCAATTTGGGAGTTGTGCTCTACCCAAGATACTTTGGACAAAGGTCTCCCACTCATCGGTGATTGCATTCAGGACAATCCTCACCATGAGTCCATCATCAGGAGTTGCCCCCATGGCAATTAGCTGGTCTCAGATAGTCTGCAATCTAAAGAGGAAGGGATTGATCTCCTCTCCCTTGTGCATCTGGAACATCCGCATTTGATTATCCAGAAGCATCTTCCTCTAGACGGAGCTACCTTGATACAATGTGGTTAATGTCGTCCACACCTCGGTTGTCATCTTCTTCTCGGAAATATGTGGAACCACATGATCTTTCACTCCATCCATGATCATGCATTTAGCCCGCGTCCGATTTTCATTGAAATTCTTCAAAGCATCAACATTGGTCGACACAGCCAGGACATTCTCAGCATGGTCTCTAATGCCATACTCCTCAATGACTGTCAGGATTCTGGCTTTCCAGATGGAAAATTTAGACACACCGTCTAACCTATCCTGATCTCTTAGTCCATACAGGGCCATCTCTGCTCAAACTGTCAAAGCAACTGATCTTCTCCTTTCTATTGTTGTTGCACTCAGCAATAGACTAGATTTGGGTTTCTTGGTGATATAAACCCTCTAGAGAGTATGCTCCCTCTGAAAAGTGATTTCCCCCCCGGATATTCTCCGCCAATTCTGTCGAATTAGCCCTCTACGAACACTCCTCTTGATCGAATCTCAAATTTCTTGGCAAGAAAATTTGCTGAGGGACTGTTTCCCCTTACTTTGTCAACTTTTCTAGGCATTGTTCTGCACCGACAAAACCGATGACCCACCAACAACTTTGAAGATCAGGAACTGCACCTCCGACCATGGCAACTGGCACAACGTCACTCTCTCTTCGACTGTGTCACCCTCTAGGGCCTGCGTCAGCCCAACATGAGCTTGACAAGCTCTGCATCACCCCTCTGGGCCTGTGTTAGCTCTACGTGAGCATACTGGCTCTGCGTCACCCATGAAGGGCCTGCATTGTCCCTCTGGTGTTGCACTGCCTCTTGTTGATTCTGTGCAGCTTCAGCTGCCCTCCTGCAGCAAAAAGATCTTCAACCCTATGCTGATGGCTTCAGCTTGATCTGCAATTGCTTTGATACCATGTGAAAATATCTGAATACAGAAACCCTACTGCAACATATTGATTTACTTCTCCTACTTGTTTTATTTAATTAACAAGTTATTTAATTGAGTATTCAGAAAAATATCAAAGCAAACACAACTGCAGCCTACACATATACGGATCATTTACTCAAACATAGTGCACATATGACAAAGGACACAATATTTTTTGGACAATGTCCCCGGAAAAACACAATGCAGGAAAACCGGTGCAGCAACTCTTACGAGTGTTTTATTATTAAGCATAATATGAATACATCATGGGCACCAGTAGTGGTTTTCCCGATAGACAATTTCACGACAGTTGTAACTTATCACTTGGAGATAGAAAATATGGTTGATTCAAACCTTCAAGGGGATTACTGAATACGAGCCCTCTCTGGCCCACGAGAACCCCAGTGTTGTCTCTTAATCGTCTGCGTCAGCCCCTGAAGCCTCACGTTGCCCCTACGTCACCCTGAAGGGCTCAGCGCTACCTCTGCATCACCCGGAAGGGCTCAGCGTTGCCTCTGCATCAACCCCTACGATGTCTTTGTGTCAGCCCCTGCGTTGTCTTTGCATTAGCTTGGCTAGGATGCATCCCTCCTGTTGGCCTCTATGCTTCCTGGTACGGTTCTACCTCTCTGCTTATGTATCCTCTGCCTCGAATCAGAATATCCCTTTCCAATATGCTCCTCGCTAGCACTGCAAGCTCACTCGAAAATTCTCAGCAAACCGCACCCCAGAATTTCGACTTAGCTCAAGTGCTACTTCTCTGTGTGTGTTCTCCAACTGACCCCAGGCCTTCCTTTAACACTTTCGTTGAGAAATCAACGGCTAATATTAGAAAAAGCTTGATCCATGTCACTTAGAACATTCTCACCACATGTGTAAATTAATTCACTTTATTTTTTTAATTTCCCTAAGTTAGACTTAGTGTCTCCATTAAAAAAAATTAATTATTTGAATAACTTTTACACCGGGTGGAATTTCTCCAAATGATTTCTGGGTCTTGGAGATCTCATGTGTTCTAGCCCCTCCACAAAGTTTCAGACCTAGAGTACATTTGATGCTACCCAAAATATCAATAGGCTTCAAGAAACTCATGATCAACAGCCGTCAAGTCCACCCCTTCTCCTACAACAATGGTGAGACTAGCTCTTAATGCAATCACAGAAGAATGGCAGGTTTTTTTCCAGAGTATCCTGGGCAGAGCAACCTTGCCAGGCTGGGAAGAGATGTGGGCTTCTCTTCAGCAAGAAGAGCTAAGGAGGGACCTAGTCAAGTGAAAACTTGATGGCAGCAACAACAGTGGGTCAAAGAAGAAGGAGGAGGAAAATGCAGCCCTTGCATCCAAGGGGCAACAGGAGCAGTAGAGACGTAAGAAAGAACTCTCGAAGATAAAGTGCTTTAGGTGTGGTGAACTTGGTCACTACACAACCCAGTGTCCTTTGAAAAAGGACAAGGATGAGAAGCACGATCTGAAAGTTGCATCCGCAAAGATCAAGGAGGATGAGTATGCCATGAGCACCCACGCATCTCCAGGAGGTAGATGGGGTGACATTGAACTGTGAGTTCGTAGGAACTTTAGTTGGGAAAGATCATTGAGGAGTCCATTTCTTGGATCAAGACCTTGCTACGGGTGCCCAAAACCAGAGTAGCAGGATGGAGTTTTTAGGTGGTGCAAAGGATTGTTGGAGCAACAGATGCAGTAGTTAGCAGCGCCAGAATCTGAGCAGCGTAGTGCAGAGTTGCAGTGGTGCAGAGAGGCACATCACAGACCAACAACAACGTAGTGCTTCAGAGGGATAGCGTGGGAGTAGCAGTAGTCAGAGTTTTAGCATCGAGATGCATCCTAAACACTTGTTCAAATTTTTGGATGTTTCTCAGTTGCTTCTCTCAGCAACTGAGTTGCAGTGCAGAGTTAGCAGTGGAAGTGCTAGCAGCAGATGAAGCATTTGAGAGGGAGTTGTAGTGTTGATTGTGGCAGGGTCAGTAGCAGTACAGTTGTAGCAACAACGCAATGGTTGGTGGATAGGATGTCAGGCATCAGTAGCACAAAGAGAGATGCTTCAGAGTCAGAGCAGTGTGTAGTAGGGCATAATTGCTAGAGCACATTCCTCACTAGGAGGGAGTGTTGATTTGGGGTAGCAACGGATGTGCTCTAAGTCTCAAATTTTGTGGAGAGACTTAGACACATGTATTCCAGATAATCCAGAAATATTTTGGGGAAATTCAACTCAGAGATAGTTTTAATTGATAAATTAATTATTTTTAATGGGACCCAATTAAAATAATTAATGGCTATTAATCTAAACTGTGGGTGTAACTTCTAGAAGAAGACGAGGATCAAGTCAAAATGACCTTAGCCATTGATTAGCTTCTAATATGGGCCATTGAAGGTCAACGAGAAGATTATTTAAGGAAGGCTTGAGGGCCATTCGAAAATACATCAAGACAGAGATAGAATCCAGAAATCGAAATTCTTTGGTGAATAGTGCTCAGGGAGAAGATCGATTGAGAGGATTCTCACAGAGAGGGGCAGTAATTTCAGTTGGAAATTTTCCTAAGTCAGAGAATACATAGTAGAGATCACAGGGAGCAGTACCAGCAGAGGCAACGTAGCAGCTACGCAGAAACTACGCAAAGCCAACAGAGGCAGCGCAGCAACCCAAAGGAGGTTCAAGTTTCAGCTGAGGATCAATCAGATCCAGTGCCAGAAAGCCATGGTGTGAGAACGGAAGGGGCCAGAGGGTCAGATACAGCCAACAAAAGAGCCAGAACATAGAAGCCACGCAGTCCCCATGTAGAGTGACGCAGAGACTGCACAGAGGCAGTGGAGGGTTTGCCATCCAGGGTTTTGGCTAGTTGGGCTTCCAGTTTCAGTGTGAGGTTTTTTTTACTAACTCTTTGTCAGTCATATTCTCTGTAGGGATAGCCAGAAAGGCATCCCAGATTGTATTCAGAAACTTACTGCATAATAATAAAACCTTGAGATCTGCTGCACTAGTTTTCACGCATTGGGTTTTTCCGAGGATGTTTGTCCAAAACCAACGAGGTCTTGTGTGATGTTTTTCTTTCTTGGTCAATTTCTTGTGTCCACATATTAATTAATTAAGTGAAGTTTGCACTAGTAATTGCTTCAGTATTTTCAATATAACACTGTAAATAACTTGTTCATTTTAATAACAAGTAGGAGAAGTAACTTAAGTTGGCTACAGTAGGATTTCAGACTTGGAATTTTGACACTGTTGATGTGTATGTTGGCTAGTTGTGGAGCTTTGACAGAGTGACCAACATTGTTTGGGTGTAACTTCTAGCTACAACTCAAAGATGATTCTTACAGTTTGATAGATGGTGGGATGATAGCTTGTTGTGGTTTCCCTAGCTAAAATTTGGAGAGCATCGAAGAGTCCTAGCTTGTGATAACCTTGAAGGACTATCTTGTACCAACATATGATAAATTGTTGGAGCTTGGTATGCATTAATAACTTCATCTTATCTATATATAAACTATGCTTTACTGTCCAAACTTTGTGCACTTGTAAAATCTGATTTTCAACCTATAATCTCATGGTGTATGAGTAGTTTCTAGCATTGTTTGGTATAATAAACTTATTATGAACAACCAATTAATTTTGTTAAGTGATTTGACAGTCATAATCTGCTATATCTGTAATAAAGTAATTTTTTTAATTATATGTTGGGATTTATGCCCCAAAATGATAAAACTATTGTTCCCTTAAAGTACAATTATTTAGTGCTTATTTTGTAGGATTGCCTTTTGTATTTGGTTGGAAAAATGTAAAATAACTATTGTTGTAATTTATATTTCAGATTGAACCCTAGGGATAAAATTTCACAGAAAATAGATCCTGAGAGATTCAAGGTTGGGATGAAATTTTTACGTTGGCATTGAGACTTGCATTTTTCTAAATTTCCACAACAACTCAGTAAACTCCAACTCAACTATAAATTGAAATTGGAAAGATATGTCATACTTTATTGTATTATCTACTTGTCATTTTCATAATTAAACCTAAGCTCCAATTCAACCATAACTTAGAAATTATGTCACATTCCAAGAAAATAGATCGAGGGAGGTTCAAAGTTGAGATGGAATTTTTTACATCTGCATTTTGAAAGACATTTTTCAAAATTTCCACAATAACTCATTGAACTGCAACTCAATTATAACTTGAAAGCTTTGTCACAATTTATTGTGTCACATTCCAAGAAAATAGATCGAGGGAGGTTCAAAGTTGAGATGGAATTTTTTACATCTGCATTTTGAAAGACATTTTTCAAAATTTCCACAATAACTCATTGAACTGCAACTCAATTATAACTTGAAAGCTTTGTCACAATTTATTGTGTTACATAATTAAACCTAAACTCCAATTCAACCATAACTTAGCAGCTATGTCACATTTCAATATATTATCCACCTTTTCATTTACAAAATCAAATCTTAATCATGAAGTAACCCTATAATCAATAATAATGCATATATATATATATATATATATATATATATATATATATATATATATATATATATATATATATATAGTGTTATCTCACAACCATGATAATGATTTAATTAATATATCCAAAAAAAATACCTCATTAAATAATGTTTAATATTTTATGTAAAAATATATTAACAAAACATCATAATAAATTAAAAATTTGGCTTCTGTGATCCAGTCAACCTTAACAGGGATGATGGGGGGAGTGTCAGTAGATGCTGGATTCTTGCCCTTCACTCTTAGTTGCCTTTTATGTGCTCCCTCTTGTCATTTCCTCCCCTCTCGCTCCCGTTTTCTTTCTCCTTGTGTGTTCCTTTTAGTTTATTTTTTTTATGATTTTTAGGACTTTTATCATTATGATTTTTCTTATGAGTATCTTCCTTATTATATTATGATTTAAATTAACTACCAGCCTAGATCCATCTAACTCTGGATCTATCATGCGCCGAGAGGGATCAAATCTCTCGAGGTGCAAACCTATTTTTTGAGTGCAAAACTTGAGGAAAGGTTTGCACCTCGAGAGATTTGATCCCTCTCGGTGCATGATAGATCCAGAGTCAGATGGATCTAGGCTGGTTCCAGTCGGAGGCATCAACGTCAATATGAATATGAAAAGAGGTTTTATTTACTTACCATACCTCTAGTTTATTTATATTTTTATTTATTTACCATACCCCTTTTCTTTACTATGGTATTTGGCCCATAGACTTGTTATATAATTAGATTTTTATTTATAATCCTATTTGATATATTGTTATTTATTTACCTTACCTCTTTATGCCTCTTTTATATTTATTTATTTACCATACCTTTTTATATCTATTTTATATTTATTTATTTATTTATCATACTTGTTTATACCTCTTTTATATTTATTTATTTACCCATGGTATTTGGCCCATGGTATCAATATTAATTTGTCCCATGGTATTCGTCCCATAGGCTTCATCTAAATAAAACCTCTTTT
The DNA here is from genome assembly GCA_034641835.2 of Pinus albicaulis. Taxonomy (NCBI): domain Eukaryota; kingdom Viridiplantae; phylum Streptophyta; class Pinopsida; order Pinales; family Pinaceae; genus Pinus; species Pinus albicaulis. The sequence continues at coordinate 780,667,181 of CM076571.1, forward strand.
TAAAGCTTTTTTAATATAAAAAGGTTTATGGAATAAATATAAAAAGAATATTTATTTATTTACCATACATCTAGTTTATATATTTTTTAATTTATTTACCATAGCTCTGGAGTAAGCATAAATTCATTTTAAAAATATTTAATTTAAAGAAATATTAAAATATTTTGGATTTTGATTGTTTGTGTTGAATTAACTCTTTTCCTTTGATTTAGGAAATGGTATTGACTTTAGTAAAGAGTAAAGATGTTTAAAATTTTACTTAATTTGGAAATTCAATGTGGTAATTTTTTTTGTTAGAGGTAAATTTATGATCCATTCAAATTCACGTATATAATTTACCATCCATTCAAATTATATAAATAATACATAATTGAATTAGAAATTGATATATGTTCTAGCACAATGCGATTTTTAATTTTTTTAATTTAAAACTTAAGCCGACATTTTGTATGAAGACGTGACATACCTGACATCGGGGTCATATTGGGCTGTAGATGCGCCTCTCGGCGCAATTAAGTAAATTAAATAAAATTTTATTTATTTATTTATTTATTGTTATATTTATTATTATTATTGTTTTTATTTAGTTACTTAGTTATTTATATCATTATTATTATTGTATTTATTTATTTATTTTTATTTTATTTTATTTTATTTATTTATTTTTACTTTTATTTATTTTTTATTTATTTATTTTTTATTTTATTTTTATTTTAACTTAAAATAATAAAAATATAAAATTATATTAATTATATTAAATTAAAAAAGAACATTAATATTAAATTAGATTTAAATTAAAATATTTATATTAATTATGAAGATTTTTTTCGGTAATAATAGCATTCAAATGAACATTGTCGACGCGTTTCGAACCAACCAGTGTGGTTCATCATCAGGACTAGGTGAGAGATCAAATCCGGACATTGAGTTTAAATAGATGCAGAAATGGCTAAACTAGCCGTTAGGATAACGGCTAGTTTGACTATGAAATTTAATAATCACTTGTTCCATTTTAATTAATTTAATTATTTACTTAATTATTAAATAAAATTATAACGGCTAGTTCTATTTAATTAATTTAAAAGTTTAATAAAATATATTTATAAATCTTTTTATTTTATTATATTTAATTTAGTTAATTAATTATTATTATTATTATTGTTATTGTTGTAATTTATTCCTTTATTAATTAGTTATTATTTAATTATTTATTACCTATTATATTTTAGTATTTTTATTTATTTAACTAAATGTAAATTTGTAATTCTACTATTCTCATTTATCTAAAAAATAAAAATAATATATATATATATATATATATATATATATATATATATATATATATAATTCTCCTTTCTCTATAAAAAATAAAAAATTAAATTAAATTAAAATTAAAATCAAAATTAAAAAAATAAAAAATAAAAAATAAAAATAAAAATAAATTAATAAACAAATAAATGGATTCAATTTTATAAATATAAATAAATAAATAAATTGATTCTATTATATATATATATATATATATATATATATTATTATTATTATTTTAATTTTTTTTAAGAGACCATTATTAAATTTCATAGTCAAACTAGTCTTATCCTAACGGCTAGTTTAGCCATTTCTATATCTATTTAAACTCAATGTTCGGATCTGATCTCTCACCTAGTCCTGATGATGAACCACACTGGTTGGTTCGAAACGCGTCGACAATGTTCATTTAAATGTGTTTATTACCCAAAAAATTCTTCATAATTTTACGATGGATCACAGAAGCTAGAATTCAATAAAATTAAAGTGAAATATAATACAATATGATGAAATTTAATTTAATTTTAGTCAAACTAGCCGTTACAACCGCTAGTTGGAGCTTTCCTTGTCTATTTAATTAGGTTTCTTGATTAGATTTTTCATCTTGTCCTGATGATGAATCACACTAGCTGATTCGAAACGTGTGGGCAGAAATTTTCTTACATGTAATTTTCACCAAAAAATTTCTTACATCATAATAAATATTAATATATACAATAAAATCAATAAGCTAATATCCCACACATGTATAATGTTAAATGAAATTGACCATTTCTCTTGCCACTATGTCAATAAATAAAGACATACCATACCACAAATTATTATATTAAAAAAAAAATTCAAAAAAATGCCGAAACCATAACATATATAACATTTACCACCAATGCTTTAGCAAATCCACAAACATAACATGTAAAACAACCTACGAACATATATAACATTTACCACCAATGCTTTAGCAAATCCACAAACATAACATGTAAAACAACCTATGAACCCAGCAAAAATAACCTAGCTTTCGTTCTATTTCTATGTTCTTATATTTCTATTTAAACTCAATTTGAATTCGATGAAATTGAGATTCAACGCATGGTTCATCTTCTCTGATTCTCCGTGTCATCTCCTGTTTACTCTGTAAACTACGAACCAACCAAATACTGCCTAGAAAGATAAAGTTTGAGGCCTTTCCTATATGAGACCGCTGGAAAGGCTGTAATCAAGCTTAAAAGGCTTTCAGAGGTAAATTTATGAAAAAAAACCATAGCCGGAGGCAGGCATTGTTCATTTCAATCGATTTCCAGATAAGCAAACGACCAACAAAGTCATCAAAAGCAAAGGATAAGGATGTGTACAGAGCGAGCTTTACATTGAATAGCTCTCTTCTATCAGAGATGAAACCCTGCAATTCCCTTGAGATAGAATTAATAAACACTATTAAACCCTATGTACTGTATGCATACCAATTGAAGCCATTATGTACAACGTTGCATCCCATCTTCTATAAATATGTGTAAGTCAAAAATCTATTAATTATACATAGAAAAAAACTAAAAAGCAGACTTGCTCCTCCACTCCCGTTGAGTATTTTTATTCTAAATGTTAAAAATATTGTTTTCTTGAAGTACGTGTTTTTTTTTTCACACACGTCTTCCGTATTTGATTGAACAAAATAACTATATAGAGTAATTTATATTTCAGATTTAATTAGATTTAATTTTATTGTACTTGTCGCTGGCATATTACACATCAAGTTTTTCTTGATTGTGACATTAATTTATCTTGATTAGACATATGTTCTCAATTTTTTTTTACTTTTGCCATGGTTCACTATAAGATTTATTATTATTTATTTATTTTAATTATTTTAATTTGTTTTTTCTGGGATTCTATTGGCTGTAAAATTCAACATGTTATTGCAAATTTCATAGATATTTGTGCAGACTTGATGCCCAGGCTACCTTCAGTGTTTTGTCTCGTTGTTTATTGGTTTTGTGAAACATTAATTCAAGTCTATAAAAGAGGAAGAGGCATTAAGTTTATTTGTCCATATCGTGTGCAGTACAAGTACGTGTGGCTGTAAAGGAGGCGGGGACATTAATTCATGTGGCAAGGGCATTTAGAGTATTTACCAACCAATTAAAAACTATCATCTCACTATTTATTTGAAGGGAAAAAAATCTAATTTCGCTTTTGACTCTCTCTTACAACCAAAAAAATAGACTCAAGGAACGGATAGATATCGTATCATTGAACGTCATAAGAGAAAAAATAAATTATTAGAAAATGTTTAGATTAGCACACTTTATTTAAATGCACAAATGATTCTTTGACAGCACTCATATTAACTTATGTGCTATTACCCTTCTCATATGAATATCCAAACTCACATGAATTAACTCATAAGGCTCACATAGTACTCGGGCCCACAACTTATATATATATATATACCCCACATACAAGGTTCGCCTTTATATATATATATATATCAACGATTCCCAAGTCAATTGTTATAACACATTGGTAAACCTTAGACCTTGGAATTAACTCGACTATTAACTCAACTTGCATTTCATATTAACTCACTATTAAGGATTAATACGGTTCCACAGGTTCTTTTAACAACTATAACTCTCTATGATGACGTTAAAAAAATCTCTAACCATAAAATTATTTCTGATTTAGCGCCAGCTTGACTTAACATTGGTATGTGAAATTCGATATCTTAACGTTGTTCTTTACATCTGCATCAATAATTGGAGATAGAGTACATCTCTGCTTTGCTTCTCAATTAAATCCGATTTTTGAACAGATCTCGCGCCACAAATCTCTGATCTTATGCGCTCATACGGATTTTCAAATTCCATCTTCCATTTAACTTCAATTGAAGGGGCAGTGGTTTTTTTAACATGAAAAGTCTCTGCTGTATACCATGAAGAATTCCAGGATTAATCTATATCATAAAAATCTTATTGGTGTTTGTATATTAGAAAATGTCTTAATGTTAAAAAATATAACCAAAGGCCAACAAAGTATTCTCAAGGCAATTAAAGGCCGACAACATATTTTACCATCAACGTGACGTATGCACAGAATTCAAGTAGAAACTAGAATAAACTTTACCATGCCTTTAAATATGCATAGAATTCAAATGGAAATAAGTCAAGGATCTGGGCATACCATATCTGGTGCAAATAATATTACAAATGGGACATTACCAGAAAGATATTTTACTCCCTGTTGGAATTTTCTGGGTAATTCCTTAACAGAACAGAGGAAATAGAAATTCCTCTTTTACAACATAGAGCATTAAAATAAAATTGAGTTTCAGACAGACAAACAGAGATATGAAATACCAACTCTATCTCATTAAAAAAAAACTGTTGTTACAATTCTTCCTCAACCAGAGGGACTACAACTGCTGGACTGTTACAAAACACAGTGCCAAACAAAAATTGTTCTCTGTCTCACACAGAAAAATACTCTGTCTCTCTAAAACAACATACACTGCTGTGTATACTCTGTTTTTCCTAAAACACTCTCTGTCTTTTACAAACGCATTGCTGTGTATAAAAAGAACATTTACACTCTGCTGTATATGTAAAAAAACTTACAACTCTGTTCTATATACATATTAAAAATAGAAATATCTCTTGTTCAATTTAATGTCATTCGTTGACAAAAAATCACCGCTTAAAAATTCATTTATGGCATCATAAATTCTGCAGGCACCGCTTGAAAATCGCATTGATGTCGAATTTGCATGGTGGCACCAAGATTTTTCTTCCCCCGCACTGTTGTGCTTACATTTCTGTGTAATAAAAATAATACAACATATGCTTCACGGCTTTCTACCTTTTATATAAAAAGAACATTACATTTCGGGCTTTGTCAATATATATATATATATATATATATATATAATAAAACATAAAAATAAAACAATGAACCATTAACAACGACTTATGTTTTTAAAACAAATGCCATGATAAAACATTTGACCCGCAATCTTTTGTTAACACATAATGTGTGGGCCCCTGCTTACGTCAGCAGCTCCGGGGATGTTCTCTCATCCACCTGCCCGGCCTGCTGGACCCCCGCGGAATTGGCCTTCCGCCTTTTCTATTCGCTGTCTTTTCTGGGCAGTTGGAAATTAATTCCAACACTCCCCCTTAATTTCAACTGCTGGGTTTTCCTGCATACCCAGGCATTTCCTGAAATGTTCAAAGCTTTTCTGCGTAGGTGGCTTTGTGAGGATATCTGCATATTGATCCTCTGCTCTGCAATGTTGCAAAACAATCTCACCATTGCTAACCAATTCACGTATGAAGTGAAACTTGGTGTCAATGTGCTTTGTCCTTTTATGAAAAATAGAATTTTTAGACAATGCAATAGTTGAGCTATTGTCACAAAAGATCACTGTCCCTTTTACCTGTTCTTGGCATAAACTTCTCAACATTTTTCTCATCCAAACTGCTTGACACGCTGCTGTTGTAGCTGCCACATATTCTGCCTCTGCTGTAGATAATGCTACAATAGGCTGCTTTTTAGAAGCCCATGAAATGGCTCCTGAACCCATATGTAAAACATAACCGGAAGTGCTCTTCCGATCATCAACACTTCCAGCCCAATCACTATTAGTGTATCCAACTAAATCTGAACATTCTGAAGCAGTATAAAAAATACCAAACCTTTTTGTACCTTTAACATACCTCAGAATTCTTTTTGCTGCTTGCCAATGTGCATCCTTTGGCTTTTCCATGAATCTGGAAATCAAACTAACAGCATGCATTATGTCCGGCCTAGTTGCAGTCAAATACATAAGGCTGCCAACTATGCTCTTGAATAAACTAGGATCAAAATCCTTGCTGCTGTCCTCTCTGCTGAGTTTTAATCCCATCACTGTGGGAGTGATCGCTGCTTTGCATTCCTGCATGTTAAATCTTTCAAGTACCTCATTAACATACTTTGCCTGTGAGATAAAAATCCCATTTTCATTTTGTTCCACTTCTATTCCCAAGAAGTATCTCAGTAAACCCATGTCAGTCATTTCAAATTCTTCTTTCATGATTGTTTTAAAATGTTCAATAAGATAATCATCATTACCTGTGAAAATAACATCATCAACATATAAAACTACAATCAATAATTTTCCATCTTTTTCTTTGATGTAGAGGGTGGGTTCTCCCTCACACTTTTCAAATCTATTTTCCAGTAGATATGAATCTATCCTACTGTACCACGCTCTTGGCGCTTGCTTCAGCCCATAAAGAGCTTTCTTCAACTTACACACTTTGTGCTCTTGTCCTTTCTTTTCATAACCAAGAGGTTGTTCAATGTAAACCTCTTCCATTAACACTCCATTCAGAAATGTTGACTTCACGTCCATTTGGTAAAATTTCCACTTGTTTTGTGCTGTTATGGACAGCACTGCTCTCACGGTTTCCATTCTGGCAACCAGTGCGAAAGTTTCCTCATAATCTATTCCATGCTTCTGCTTATAGCCTTTGACAACAAGTCTTGCCTTGTGTCTCTCTATTTTACCTTCAGCATTACTCTTGGTCTTGTAGACCCATTTAACTCCAATGACATCTTTACCTTTTGGGATTTCAACCAAATCCCAAGTCGTGTTTCTTTCTATGGCATTTATTTCCTCATCCATAGCTTCTATCCATTTCACATCCTTGATAGCTTCTTCGAAATGAACAGGATCATCAACATGACAATATAAAGCAAACAAAGAATTGATACCTTCATTTGTTATATCTTGTTCATAAATTTCTTTCAAACTTCTTAATTTCTTACCTTTTTCATTAGATGTACAAATTCTTGAAGAAGCACTTGAATTTCCTCCTTGTGGTGTGCTTGGATAAGCACTTTCATTTCTCCTCAAGGGTGTACTCTGCTGCTCTTTTCTTAGTGTTGCTGTTTGGGGATGTATTTCAGCCAACTCATCATCATTTTCATCATGAGATAAACAGTGTTTAACATTCACTGTTTTCTCTATGCTTCCATCCCAAGCTTCCTCTTCTATAAACTGAACATCTCTGCTCACAATAAAATTCTTAGTGGATGGGTTATACAACCTATAGGCCTTGGATTCCCCACTGTATCCGATGAAAATAAATTTCTCCCCCTTGCTGTCCAACTTCTTCCTTAGCTGATCTGGAATGTGTGCATAAGCTACACATCCAAAAACCTTCATGTGTGTGACACTTTGCTTTGTGCCACTCCATGCCTCTTCCGGCACTTTGTTCATAATTGCTTTTGTAGGGCACCTATTCAAAATGTACGTTGCACAATGTACAGCTTCAGCCCAATAATCATTAGGCAAATGCTTTGCCTTTAACATGCTCCTTGCCATGTCCATTATGGTTCTATTCTTCCTTTCGGCTACTCCATTTTGTTGCGGAGTATATCTAGTTGTAAACTGCTTTTGGAATACCATTTTCTCTACAAAAACGTAGAAACTCTTTAGATATATACTCACCTCCTCTGTCAGTCCTTAAGACTTTGATATGCAGCCCACTCTGGTTTTCAACAAGTGCTTTGAAATTGCATAATTTTTCAAACACTTCACTTTTGTTTTTCAAAAAGTAAACCCAAGTTTTTCTTGTAAAATCATCTATGAATGTTAACACATAGTGGCTGCTAGCAAGTGATGGAGTTTGCATCGGTCCACACACATCTGAGTGGACAATCTCTAAGGGTGCCTTTGCCCTTATGTTTTTCCCAGAAGGAAAACTTTCTCTGTGTTGTTTCCCCAAGATACAACCTTCACAAAGGCTGTCCGGTTTCTCTATCAATGGTAAACCACTTACCATTCATTTTCTGTTCAACAAATTAAGACCTCCAAAGTTGAGATGTCCAAATCTCAAGTGCCACAACCAATTATCATCTTTTGGTTTGCTTTGGAATGTCTCTTGTGCAATTGCTGCTTTCTCTTCACCGTTCTTCAAATCTGCTCTCATTCTAAGAGGGAACATTCTGTTCCTTGTCATCTTTACTTCAGCAATACATTGTTTGCTGGGTGGTTTGTCCATGATGGTACAAACATCATCCTCAAAGAAAACATTATACCCCTTATGGACAAGCTGTCCAATACTTAAGAGGTTACACTTCATTCTTGGAACATAATAAACATCTGCTATGGATTTCTTTGCACCTAATCTTGTTAAAACATTTACATCTTCTTTTCCCATAACAGAAACTTTGCTATCAGTTCCTAGTGTGACTTGTGACTGCACACTCTCATCTAACATAGAAAACATTGCTAAGTTTCCTGTCATATGGTTACTACAACCGGAGTCTAGAAACCATAAATCCTGTCTTTTTTCTTCAGCCATATTGCAAGCTAAAAACAAATTATTTTGGCTGCTATTTTCTCTAGTGAAATTTGCACTAGTTCGACTTGTCATATCTTGCTTCTTCGTTCTACATTCATTAGCATAATGACCATATTTTTTACAATTGTAACATTGGACATTGGATTTATCATACCTTTTTCCTTGAGCATTCTGTTGACCATTCTGTTGGCTGCTACCTTGGCCGTGGCTGTGATTTTCACTGTTGTACCTTCCATGTGAATGTGAAGGGCCATCCCTTCCACCTCTGTTTTGGCTTCTGCCTCTCTCTCTCTTGTTTCCTCTGCCTTGCCCTCTTCCTATTCCGAAAGACATCTGGGTCTTAAAAGCATGTTCAAGAGATGAGTTTTCACTCCTACCCAATCTCTGTTCATGGGTCATCAGTGATGCATGTAGCTCATCCACTGAAAACTTTGTGAGATCCTTAGTCTCTTCTATGGTGATGACAATCACATCAAATCTTGAGGGTAAAATTCTCAAGAGTTTTTCCACAATCCTCTTGTCTTCAAGAGTCTCTCCATGAGATCTTATTTTTGTGACCATTCCAATCACATGAGTGAAGAATGAGTCAATAGTATCTGACTCTTTCATACAGAAAGTTTCAAAGTCTCTCCTCAGCAACTGAAGTTTTGTTGTCTTCACTTTCTCCATGCCTTGATAGGCTGTCATAAGAGTCTGTCATGCTTCTTTGGATCTCTTAGTTGCTGCTATCCTCAGAAACACACTCTCATGCACTGCTTGATACAAAAAGAAAAGAGCCTTGGCATCTTTCTCCTTATTTCTCTTCAGTTGTTCTCTTCCTGTTTGAGTTAAAACATAAAACTCTGCTTTATTTGCTGGCTCTTCAAAGCCATCCTCAACAAATTCCCATAAATCTTGAGAAACAAATAATGCTCTCATAGTTATTGACCAATAGTCATAATTTTTCCCATTAAACATTGGGAGATGGATATTTCCCATACCCATACCGGTGCTGGCTCCAGCCATTCTGCACTCTTAACTATGATTCAAAAACACTTGACTGTGTGTTTAAAATTAACTAACTGTACTGCAACAGTAACACAAAACTGTAGAGAGAAATACCTTTGGATTCTTTTGGCTGAGTCTTCACACTTCTGGAGAAGCTTCTGCAACAAAGAACTCCTTTCCTTCAGCTTATTTGACCTTCAAATAGCCTGGACTAGCTCCGATACCATGTTGGAATTTTCTGGCTTATTCCTTAACAGAACAGAGGAAAAAGAAATTCCTTTTTTACAACACAGAGCATTAAAATAAAATTGAGTTTCAGACAGACAAACAGAAATATGAAATACCAACTCTATCTCATTAAAAAAAAACTGCTATTACAATTCTTCCTCAACCAGAGGGATTACAACTGCTGGACTGTTACAAAACACAGTGCCAAACAAAAAATTGTTCTCTGTCTCACACAGAAAAATACTCTGTCTCTCTAAAACAACATACACTGCTGTGTATACTCTGTTTTTCCTAAAACACTCTCTGTCTTTTACAAACGCACTGCTGTGTATAAAAAGAACATTTACACTCTGTTGTATATGTAAAAAAATTACAACTCTATTCTATATATATATTAAAAATAGAAATATCTCTTGTTCAATTTAATGTCATTCGTTGACAAAAAATCACCGCTTAAAAATTCATTTATGGCATCATAAATTCTGCTGGCACTGCTTGAAAATCGCATTGATGTCGAATTTGCATGGTGGCACCAAGATTTTTCTTCCCCCGCACTGTTGTGCTTACATTTCTGTGTAATAAAAATAATACAACATATGCTTCACAACTTTCTACCTTTTATAAAATTAAATATTACATTTCGGCTTTGTCAATATATATATATATATATATATATATATATATATATATATATATATATATATGACGCGTTTTAATAAAACATAAAAATAAAACAATGAACCATTAACAACGACTTATATTTTTAAAACAAATGTCGTGATAAAACATTTGACCCGCAATCTTTTGTTAACACAATGTGTGGGCCCCCGCTTACGTCAGCAGCTCCGGGGGTGTTCTCTCATCCGCCTGCCCGACCTGCTAGACCCCCGCGGAATTGGCCTTCCGCCTTGTCTATTCGCTGCCTTTTCTGGGCAGTTGGAAATTAATTCCAACACTCCCAACTTAAAGTATGCAAATATTTCAAATAGAAAGTAAGTCAAGGATTGGCTTAGCTCTATTTGGTTGCAAATAATATTGAAAGTAGGACAATACCAGAAAGAACCTCAATGCGACGTATGCAAATAGTTCAAATAGAAACTAAGTAAAGGATGCTCGGGACGAATTAAACGCTGTGTGACAGTCTTAGAGAAGACAACTTAGGTACATTAAGAGAGCTTGTTCTTTTGGAAATTAAAAAATCGCAAGTATTGAATTGGGGGAGTTTTTGTTTATGGCTCGATTGAACTGTTATATGAAGACCGGACCCGATCATTTTATTGCAGCAGAGTTTATTGTATTCATCGCGTCCATTCCTAATCGGCAATTGAAACTTTTACAATTGGCCTGTTTGTTTGTTATGTCATGGACCCGATCCGTGTTATGTAGCGGAGTTAAATTTTAGTTTTCAACTAATGTAAATTAAAGGCACCATTAACACAAATAAAAAAATTATGAGCTTTTTTATTAAAAAAAATAAAAAATAAAAAAATGATAACAAGAATAAAAAAAAAATCCATCCAATACTCAAATTAATCTTATTATATAATATTAATTGTATATTACACATATATACCTTATTTTATTTTTCAACTAATTTATATTATAAATATAAAATTTAAACAACTTTATTTATTTTTTAAATATTGTTGTTTCATAAAATTGTTAATCAAAATATCTAAAATAATATGTAATTTAATCGTTGAAATATAACCAGAAAACATTTTTTTGTTCAAATCAAATATAACCTAGACGTCATCATTATTTAAAATTTAAAAGCCAAAATGATGCCGTTATCAAGTCAATTGATATCCTCCTCCACTTGACCTGAGATAAAGTCAATGGAGATATCCTCAAACCCATAAAAACATTGTCATCAACCGATTATATAAACTCTGTGATCAACATATTATATATGGTAACAGATTATATATAGACGATTGGAGATTTTAACCGTTATTTATTGTTAAAGATTTTTGAATTTTTTATTTTATATAATTGATTGATTTAGAACAGATCAAATTACACACTTCACTTCCAAAAAAATCTCTAAAATCTCTAACCATAAAATTATTTGTGATTCAGCCCCAGCTTGACTTAACATTGGTATGTGAAATTCGATATCTTAACGCTGGTTCTTTACATCTGCATCAATAATTGGAGATAGGGTACATCTCTGCTTTGCTTCTCAATTAAATCTGATTTCTGAACAGATCTCGCGCCACAAATCTCTGATCTTATGCGCTCATACGGATTTTCAAATTCCATCTTCCATTTAACTTCAATTGAAGGGGCAGTGGTTTTTTTAACATGAAAAGTCTCTGCTGTATACCATGAAGAATTCCAGGATTAATCTATATCATAAAAATCTTATTGGTGTTTGTATACAAGAAAATGTCTTAATGTTAAAAAAGATAACCAAAGGCCAACAAAGTATTCTCAAGGCAATTAAAGGCTGACAACAAATTCTACCATCAATGTGACGTATGCACAGAATTCAAGTAGAAACTAGAATAAACTTTACCATGCCTTTAAATATGCATAGAATTCAAATGGAAATAAGTCAAGGATTTGGGCATACCATATCTGGTGCAAATAATATTACAAATGGGACATTACCAGAAAGATATTTTACTCCCAACTTAAAGTATGCAAATATTTCAAATAGAAAGTAAGTCAAGGATTTGGCTTAACTCTGTTTGGTTGCAAATAATATTAAAAGTAGGACAATACCAGAAAGAACCTCAATGCAATGTATGCAAATAGTTCAAATAGAAACTAAGTCAAGGATGCTGGGGATGAATTAAAGGCTGTGTCACAGCATTAGAGAAGACAACTTAGGTACATTAAGAGAGCTTGTTCTTTTGGAAATTAAACAATTGCAAGTATTGAATCGGGGGAGTTTTTGTTTATGGCCGGATTGAACTGTTATATGAAGACTAGATCGGATCCTTCTATTGTAGCAGAGTTTATTGTATTCATCGCGCCTGTTCCTAATCGGCAATCGGAACTTTTACGATTGGTCCGTTGGTTTGTTATGTCATGGACCCGATCCGTGTTATGTAACGGAGTTAAACTTTAGTTTTCGGGTCCGATCCTCGAATCGGTATGTGTGACTCTGTGTTAGTGGGTGGAATTAGAAACTCTGTGTGATATATATGCGTTTATATAGAATTTTATCCTAACTAATTGCAATTTACGCACTCTCTGTGCACGTCTTGTTTCATCAAGAGAACCACAATATTTAAAGACTATGCCACTACTCTGGACTCTGAATCTTATCCTAACTAATTGCAGTTTATGCAGTCTCTGTGCAAGTCATGTTTCATCAAGAGAACAACAATATATAAAGACTATGCCACTACTCGCAACTCGGAGTTAGGACCAGCTTAGGGCTCGGGACAAATTAAAGGCTGTGTGACAGCCTTAGAGAAGACAACTTAGGTACATTAAGAGAGCTTGTTCCTTTGGAAATGATTGTTGCAACTTGCAAATAGTTTGTGAAAGACAGACTTTGTGGCCTCAGTGGCCAATTGCAGCATCTAGAGTCCATACTGCTGTTGGAGACTTTCGGGCCCAAGTTGGCATCCACACATTTTGAGGAAAGTTATATTCCATTATCAGCTTTTTGAAACATCATTCTAGAATCTATATCAATAAAGGTTCTGTTTTGAGTTTTTTCCACAAATAATTCAGTAATCTCTTTCGCTGTTGTCAAGTTTTACTGATTTGATTCTGAAATTCGGATTTTATTTTACTTTTTTTTAGATTTCCGGATACATTATGAAACATTAACTGCCCATATTCTCTCGCTTATTAAACTCTGAACAGAATATCACTTTACAACTCTAAGCCCTCTTCTAAATCCAATCACACTGCAAATATTCGCAAGACTGGCAATCAACAGTACTTAATATGGATGAACATTGAAAACCAATCTTATTGTAAAGTAGGGATGAATGTACAGGATCCGTGCCATTGTCAATTTTAGCATTAAAGATAGCTACTGAAAGGCCAAAGAAGGTGCTCAATTGGAGAGCATATACCATGACACCACTCATTGTTTATCAAATACATGCATAGACTAATTCATGTACACTGAACACCAATATCCCATATCAACAAGAAGAATCCGAGGTACTCATACTGCCATGTTTGTACAGGTACATATTTATTCCACGAAGCCAATTCATAGAAGGGCATGTATTGCACCGATAGAAGCGAGGTCCTCTATTACACTGATAGAAGCGAGGTCCTCTATAGCCTGGGTACCGATGGGGGATCCATCAATACTTTATGGGCACAGAATCTAGACGGGACATTGGGCAAATTGAATATGGATATTATTGCAAACCCACCAAATCTCTTAGCACAGCTCACATATGATTAGGGCACGTTACATAATTTCATGGTTCAATGCTTTGATGTGCTGACGCATACACTTCGCATAGGGCAAAGGAATTGCAAAATAATTGATTAATATGTAAGGAATCATAAAAATATAACATAATTTAGAAATGATAAATTCTCTTTCGAATTAATATTCGAGGCTTCATTTATGGAAATGATAATTTAGCATGTTTATTATGAAATGAAACTAAACTAAAGTTTGTGGGGCCTATTACAAACGCGGGTTGTATGTATTTAAAACAATAAAACAAACCAAAGGTTGTAAAACCTTTTGTCGTGCGATAAAAACATCAAAACATTTCATTTTCACATACACCGCCGGACCTGAAAAGAGATTAAATCCGCTTCATAAACTGCATCGGGTCCGAAACATAACACTGCAAAGCGGCCAATACAAAAAGTTCCAATGCCGATTGAAAGGCAAACCCGCGATCAACTATTAACTGCACCATATAACATAGATCGGGTCCAGACTTATATCATAACAAATGTTTCAAATAAAAAACTCTGATGCCGATTGTTAATTGGACCCGAGTTCCAATTTCCAGAATCAACTGGACACCCTGATACCAGTGGAACTTATTTTCCTTTGCCAGAACAATGGGATTTTGATGATGATATGTTCGAGAATGGTGAATTCTAAATAAAAGACAGCTTGTGTGCTCCAATTCTAAATAAATGAGGAATGTATGAAGTTTTGACAGTTAGGCAGTGCTGATCTCATTATTCATTTTGTCTCTGGCTTGATATATTCAAACTGTTCTTTTTTGCCTCATTCAGTCATTTGGATGAAGATGTTATTTGTAACTCTATTCTCTGCACATTCTGATGTTATTTATGAGCCTTGCGGGATGGGCTTTTTATTTATCTGGTTTTTGTCATCAACTTGATCTGCCAGAAAATATTACACAGTTGTTATAAACATTCAAAATCATTAATGAATTTCAGACTCTTTTTATCAGTTCTGCAATCATAAATTTGTTGATGCTGGATCACGTTGACATAGTCAAAATTCTGCAACCAAACGTGCTCCGTAAAAGTCAAAATTCAGAAACTTCATGGCTTTTCATGCTCAACCATGGGAATACTGAGCACTACACAGTTGTTGTAAATGTCTGTTTTGAACTTTGTTTTGGAGTTGTGATATATGGTGATCTTTTGGAACTTTGTAGAGTATTAAAATTCCAAATTTATCTGATAAGTTTTGCTTTCATCCACAGCCAAAGAAAATGTTATGATTGCTTGCTTTTGAAATCTGAAGGAAAAAAAAAATACGGGTACAATGATTTACATTTGCATCACAATTTTAACAATATTTTTATCTGATTGCTACATTTTTATTTGGTTTCACCAGAGTTGTTGGGCAATTCAGTATGGAAGAGTTGCAACATTTTTATCTGGTTGCACTAGAGTTTTTGTCTGATCTATTTTGGAAGCGATATTGTAATACAAACATAAATATTTTTGGACTCAAATAAAAATAAAAATTAAATTAAATATATTGTTTGCTATTTTTGAATTACAGATTTTGATAGCTTATAGTTTTGGTTATGGTATTTGTTATGATATTTTATGGTTTGAGAAAATCTATTATAGAATGTAAGAGTATTTAATAAAAATAAAAATAATAATTAATTAATAATTTATTGTTGGTTATTTTTGGGTTGCAGGTTTTAATATAGTTTTGGCTGTGGTATTTGTTATGATATTGGTGATGGTTTGAAAAATTCTATCATAAAATGTAATAGTACCAACTTAGATCTATCTAACCTCTCTTGATACTTAATAAATCTAGATTTAAAATAGATCTGATTAAAAAAATATTGTATATGGATATCAATTTTTCCAGAACAATTTTTGAACTGTTTTTTATTTCAAAATAAAATTTCCCTGTGACAGTAACCTTAAAAAATTAACCATGAAATTCTAAGAAATACAGAAGCTTCTTTCATGACTTTTTCTGCCAGTCATGGATTTACCCATAGCAACATTGAGTTAACAGAAACAGGTGTTGTTGACTAATTCTGTCTACTGCATCTGATAGGTTGATCCAGAGGTTGAATTACTTTGGCTTTCATCCCCTGCCTGCCACTCTGAAGCCCATTTTGATTTTCCTAAAGCGTTTCAATTCTCAGTGGATTTGAGGTTAGAAGATCTTCTGGAACCGCCAAGGCTTCGTTTTTGAAATGATTTGATGAGCCTATGAGCTATGTGACCACCTCCACAGCCTTTGGTAACCAAATGCAATCTCTTTAAATCTAAGTTCTCTCTTAATTTATCAGAGAACTCATCTTCTACAGTCACAATGTCACTATTATTTTCATTTTCTCTGATGCTACCATTGATTTTTTTTTCCTCATGCATGCGATCTCTTCTTCAAGGTTTCTAAGTCTGGAATTTGTTTCCTCCATATCAGACTTCAAATTGGATGTTGGGACAATGACAGAATTGTTTTTCAATAGAAAGCCCAGAGAAGAATCTCGGTCCTCTTGCTTTCTACTTCCACTTTTGCTTAATGGGTAGGGCATATCTTGTGGAGATGGTTTTGTTGGAAATGTTGTCATTGATGGCAAAGGAGGTAGCAGATGCAGAGACAGGAACAGTTACAAGGAGAGGCAGAGGCAGAGCCGTTATCACAGCAGTAAAGGCAGAGGTAGCAAATATAGAGGCAGAGTTGTTATCAGAGGCAGAGGCAGAGGCAGAGACGTTATCAAAAAAGGCAGAGGTAGAGGCGGAGCAGAAAATTTCGAGAATCACTATTCCGACAAAGTATATATCCATAAACAATATTCCGGGAATCGTAACCCCAAGCGGCAAGTATATATATATATATATACAAACAAATTCCGAGAATCACCTCCCCCGCTGGAAGATACACTAATGATTGGAGCAGCAAATTATACATATATATAAATCTCATTCCGGGAATCGCTACCCACGTTGGAGTATATATGCAGTGCATTACATATATTGCGCCTTATGCATAGAGGTCCAAAGCATACATATATATTTATATGGAGTAACAAAGCCTTATATGGTGGGACCCTTTCCTCATTGCACCATGGCACCATCGCAACATCACGCAATCTTAACATCGCGCCATCGCACCATCACAACATCTCAACATCGCGCCATCGCACCATAGCACCATCGCAACATTGCGAAATCGCAATATCGCACCATCGCAACATCGCACATCGCAAATGTTACATTGTGCTTTTTTTGTTTGATCCGCCGATTGCCGTTGCGACGTGTTGTCCGCCGTCGGATGTGGGGCCTGACCCTTTCATATATTAGAGGTTGTCATTCTATTTATTGGATTGTAATATAAGACCAAAGGCTTAAGGTGGAGGGCGATTGTTAACATAAAGTTGTTGCGATTATATTAAAAAGTGCCGCATGGTCCGTGGGTTATATATATGCCTCGGCTTAATGGGAGGGTGATTATTAATATAAAACCATTGTGATGAACGTATGTTCTGTTTG
Organism: Pinus albicaulis; assembly: GCA_034641835.2. Classification (NCBI taxonomy): domain Eukaryota; kingdom Viridiplantae; phylum Streptophyta; class Pinopsida; order Pinales; family Pinaceae; genus Pinus; species Pinus albicaulis. The sequence goes on from CM076571.1 coordinate 780,684,940, forward strand.
CGGAACTCGCCACATCAACAAGGCACGTACTATGTACAGAGCGTTGGAATTTGTACATATTTACAGTCAGCTGGTATAAAAAGCACTGTTACACCACAGCAGAGGACAGAAGAGAAAACAGAGCTGAAAAGAGATAAAACACAATCACAGAAAAGACAGACACAGTCAAAGAAAAGACAAATGCACAGCAAGCCAAAAGACTAAATGAGTTGAGTTGGAGTTCTCATTGTGGTTTGAATGCAAAAGTTTTAATTGATTTTTATTGTTTGTGATGCATTGGCAAGTCTCCAGAAGAGAGCAAATATCCCACTGTAATATTAAAATAAGCACCTACAGTTATATTTATTGAATGAGCAGATAAAAGGAATGTGAAGACAGAAGCCAAAGAGTCATGACTGTTCACTCCAAATTCTTTGTGAAATTCAAACAGTCATGTGAGGAATTCTATAAATAATATTAACTGGATATGCATAAGAGAGGTTAGAGAGAGTAAATATAGAGAATGCAGAGTATAGAAGAGTGAGGCAGAGAAGATTAAGAATAGAAGAGCAGAAATAGATGCTACAGAACAGAGCTGATATCTGAGGTAAATCAGCAAACTTTCTTTTTAAAGAGTAAGGAAGTTGGAGCTTCCCTATCAAGTTGTAGCTTGATAGATGTCAGTTGTAGCTGACTGAGGTAGGAGCCTCCTGTAGGTTGGTGCCTACAGAAAATTGAAGGGATTTGGTGCTTCGTTGCAAGTTGTAGCTTGCAGAATTGAGGTTGGAGCCTCCTATAGGTTGGTTCCTGCAGAAAAACAGTGGTGAGAGGGAGTTGGAGCTTGCCTTTGCATCACACCAATAATAAGATGTGGTTTTCTCCCTTTATGGGTTTCCACTTATATCTGGTGTCTCTGTACATGATGTTCATGTGTTGATCTGATTTATATCTTCTGCTTGATACCTGTTGCTCTCATAGTAAAGTCTACTATTATATTAAATTAATATTTGCTGCTCACATTCTAAGATTACTCACATATTAAGTTGGACATGAAATGAAGGTGTAAGTAAGTTTTAATAAAAGGTTTAAAAGTCCATGAATGTGTTAAACTGATTCACCCGCCCCCCCTCTCAGTTTAACTAAGGGTTCAACAATTGGTATCAGATTAGGTTCCTTTGTACAAGTCTAACAACTGAAAGGAGATCCTAGGTTCCCAAGATGGCTAGTAAAGAAGGATGCTCAACCAATAAAGCCCCTTTCTTCACTAGTGAAAATTATGCTTTCTGGAAAATCAGAATGAGGACATACATAATGTCTCTAGGAATAGAAGTCTGGGCTGCTGTGGAGTTAGGATATGCCCCAAAGGCAACTGACACAAAAAAAGACTCAAAACAAGATTTTGTGGCTAATGCAAAAGCCATGAATGTCATCCTGAATGGATTATGTGAAGCAAAGTTATTAAAGTAATGCACAAAGACAAAGGCAAAGAAAAGGAAAACAAAAATATAATTTTTGTAAAA